>SNQJ01S0248162.1:0-12110 GCA_010110895.2 Picea sitchensis
TGTCCAACCCTTAGATCCACACTTGCATCTCACAAGCTTTACTCTTCACTCGCATCACACAAGCCAAGGAACCCTAGCACTTGCCTTTCACAAGCACTATCCTTGTCACAAGAGTAAATATTTGTTCATCCAAGATCCTCCAATTGCTATAACCACACCATCACATCTCTAAGACACAATACATCACATCTCTAAGACACAATACAAGTAATAACAAACTTCAAAGACACTCTTCTCCCTTTATATATGATTTGGTTAGGGTGGCCAACAATAATAAATGGATCGAGTCCATAAGCAAACCTAGGCTAAGTCAAGAAAGAAAGCCCCAAATGGAACACCACACTAAGTATGAATGCCAAGTGGCACAATAGGGTTTATATAACCCCCAAGGTGGTGTGCCTTCCATGTATAGGTGTCCACATGTCAAGTGCTCCTCTAAGCAAGATGGTGTGTCCTCCAACAGTGGCTTCTCAACTCAAACGTTCCTTCTCAAATAGTGCAAGGTGGCTCTGATGCTCCTAGGTCCTTGTGCCCATCCTCCAAGTGCATGATGCCCTCCTCCAGAATAAGCTGAGCCATGGGGGTGAACCAGCATTTTTTAACCTCACTTCATAAATTCCCTGGGTCATGTCAATACCATCAACCTTCATGCTCGGATCAATCCAATTAACCCTGCAATTAGTTTCCCTCTCGTCGGTGGTACCTTGAAGTAGAGCCATGGTTTGGTTCACATGTGTAAACCATCAATGCATCTTAATGAGTTTGCCTTGAAGGTGATAGGAAGAGCAGTCCACACGCCTGCCTTGAGAGTGGAACTGCCGGGCGCTCTTTCACCATATCATCCCTCATTAACTATAACATGACACCCCATCCGGGGAGCAGGTGATGCTAGTGTTAGGAAGAGCACTTTAGGGTTTTGTTTCAGCTTGGGCACATGGATGATTTCCTAGTCTAGCAGGAAGCAGGGGGCAATTGCACTCAGTTTAGCAGAGATGGAGTATATGGTCAGCCCCTTTTGCTAGTTGCGAGGCCATATGGCTTCACATGTTGATAGCAAAGTTGACTACTGAGATGTTGGAGGTTCACTGTGACAATCAGAATTGCATCAGGTTCTTTGATAATGCAGTGTTCCATGATAGCTCCAAGTACATCGATATTGTATACCATTTCCTCAAAGATAAAATTCATAAGAGCAAAATTGTGCATCATTTTAATTAAGGCAAGCTTTTTTCGAATGTTGTTCCCGTCTTCTCTCTCTCCAATAAATGAGGCTGAAGATCTGCTCCAGTATTCATACTGGTTTGATCATTGTGACTTGAGTCTCTAATTCTTCTTGATCTATTTTCTCTCTCCATTACACTTATGCTCCTTCAATATACACATTTCAATTATCCAATTTCTTGTGTAAAAAATGTTTTCGTTTGCAGTGTCGACAATATCCGACTAGACAACCTATCACTGCTCCATAGCCAGGGCTTGTTGATGCCTAACGTTTTCTAGAAAACCTTCTTGCTTGTTCTTGGTTATGTGGATGTGATATTATACAGGCGTGTGCACAATCCTTTTTGGAGGAGCTCCTCGAGCCATTACCGGACCTTTGGTCCGTTTTACATGAACTCGCAGGCCATCCCTTGTCAAGCTCTTTCTAAGAGTTTCGATCATGACAGGACTCGAAATAAGCTCCTATAACTCCGTGCCAGCAGCCGCGGTAAGACGCGGGGGCAAGTGTTATTCGGAATGACTGGGCGTAAAGGGCACTCGTTCTTAGTACACCACTCAGGCCACTTCCATAGATTGATTTCCCAAGAAGGCACAAACAGGGGCCTAAAACATTACATGCATGCCTCATTTTTCGCCCCAGCCAACAGACCCTTTCAAAGCATACCTTAGACCCACCCACCCACTTATCCCTGGCCTGCCCACCTAGCAGACGGGGCGGTGCCTGGAACGAAGTAGAAGTACCGACAGCTGTAAATTGACAAATCGAATTGGGCCTAAGAATTCGGATCCAAGTAATTCTGAACATGTTAATTTCTGCGGCATTTTTTCATCGTCTAGAAAGTGACCTCCGTGAAGGTCAATTTGTATCCTATTTTTGCAATTCGTCAGGATTGCTCATAAATCGATGCCAGAAGTCAAATTGTTTCTCAACTTAAAGTATCTTAGTTTGGGCATAGTCCTCTTCATTCTCTGGTGTACATCTTCAGAAAGCCAATGTGCGATCCTACTCTTGTCTAGCCAAATCAACTTTGGATAGCAACGTCCAGTTTCGTGCAAAGAAACTGTGATGATATTGTCACAACAATAACTGTCCAATTCTACAAACTCAGAAAATCTATTTGAATAGATGAAAAATTAGTAGTGGTTGGGTAATTGCGTGAATACCTAATTGATTGGAGTTAACTGTTTTCTTCCTCTGAAGCTTTTTATTGTAATTATTATTTCACGAAACAAAAGTACCTCATGCCAAACACATCCCAAGCTCCTCGAGCGGATCAAATGATGTGAATAGTTATATGGTGTAATTATCTTAATTGTGAAGAGCATAAATAATCTTACGATTGATATAATGAAATGTTAATAATATGCTGTAAAAATTACCGAAGTGAACAACCTTACCTATTAACACATGTAATCTTTATCATAAAAATATACAATAATGGTAGCATTCTCCTTTCCCTTGGTATTTTTATTTAATGAATTTTCTTCTGCATCGTTCATGGTAGTATTACCCTTCCCCAGCTGTTGTAGTAGTACGGATTGCTCTATTTATTTTTAAGTTATGTCCTCCGATACGGATTGCTCTATTTATTTTTAAATTATGTCCTCCGATACGCATTGCTCCAATAATAAGTGATTTGAGGGGCATTAAAAGTGTGTTACAACTTCGATTGATAGCGGTTGGGTCACATGATTTTGGCTCAAATGTTTTGCAATCTCTGCACAATCATATTAGGTATTTGTTTTGATCAAAATTAGGAATGTGTTTTAATCAAAATTGGTCTACGTTTTGATATTTTACTTGATAGTTTGATATTTTAATTCATCATCACCACAAATCAGGCACGTGTGTATGGGATTTAGTGAGTTATGTTCTTTTAATATATATATATATAAAAGGTCCATCGTGAAGTCGGATTTAGTGAGTTATGTTATATAATAATAATAATAATAATAATAATAATAATAATAATAATTTATTTTTAAGGTCACGGTCAAGCGAGACACCAAATTGGTGTATGAGACCCCCTCCGCCCAACGATTTTACTGGTAAAGTCTACAGAGGTATACATATCTTACCCCCCTCTGGATGTGACCTCTTAGGAGGAAACACATGTTCTTAACCATTAGGCCCACTCAGGCTGTATATCGTTGATCAGATGTCGCTTCTGAAGGAGGAGTTGAGCACCGCGTCTGTTCTAGGGTTTGAGGGTCGAGCAAGTTCCCGGTGTTGCGGGCTCTGTGGCTTGGCTTCACCAGCCACATCCCAGGTCTCCATGGTGAAGCGCGGGTGCAAGACCAATAGGGCGAGCGACCAAGAGAGGCAGAGGAAGGCGGCGATGGAGGAGTTCGAGCTCTGCGCTGGGGTGTTTAATTCGTCGTGTGGACGCGTGAACCCTATGCAGGGGCGACAACGACTTCTCTGTGGCGGGGTTTACGGGCCGAGGCGGCTGCTCGGGGCCAAGGGTGGATCGAGAGGCAGAGGAAGGCGACGACAGCGGAGGAGGATTCGAGCTTTGCGCTTGGGTGGATTATGCGTTGTGTGGACGCATGAACCCTTTGCAGAGGCAACGACTTCTCTGTGGCGACGTTTAGGGGTCCAGGCGATTGCTTGGGGCTCCTTTTGGTTTTCTTGATCCTCTTGATACTCTTTGAGGTCCTCTGAGGGTGTGCAACCTCTGGTTTTGCTTCTTCTGGGGTCCCTGTTGGGCTCTTGCCCTGTTTTGTATCTCATTTTTGCAGCGTGCGTGCTGGTTTTTCTCCTCTGGTGACTTTCTGAGGATGTTTGGGTTTTGTTTATGAGCTTGGTCATTGGACTGGTTTCTGCTTTCTCTTTTCCTTTAAGAATCTTCTCCATCTGTTGGTCGAGAGACCAATATTGGTGTAAGATTCATTGATTGTTTCGACTCCTTTCATTGTGATTTGTAACATCTCTTGACTAGAGAACAAATTATATTTTATAATATAATTGAGAAATTTTTCCGTTGGCAACCTCTGGTTTTGCTTCTTCAAGTCCCTGCTGGGCTCTTTAACCGCTTTGTATCTCATTTTGGCACAAGTATGTATCGGTTTTTTCTCCTCTGGTGACTTTCTAAGGGTGTTTGGGTTTTGTTTATGAGCTTGGTCATTGGACTAGTTTCTGCTTTCTCTTTTCCTTTAAGAATCTTCTCCATCTGTTGGTCGAGAGACCAATATTGGTGTAAGATTCATTGATTGTTTCGACTCATTTCATTGTGATTTGTAACATCTCTTGACTAGAGAACAAATTATATTTTATAATATAATTGAGAAATTTTTCCGAAAAAAAGGTTGTATATTGTTCCAAATTTATACTATATATATATATATATATATATATTCACCCGCTTCAAATTTACAATTTACAATTAAGATAAATGTAATATTTATATTCACCTTTAAAATTAGATTATTATTATTACAATTATAATCGGACAAATGAAAATAATAAATATATATATATATATATATATATATATATATATATATATTTTTAATTTATTTATCTTAATCTTTTTATTAATAAAAATAATATATGATAATCATGCTAGTTGGGTAAATACTAAAATAATAAAATCTAAAAAGAGATAATCTACATCTATGTATAAAGAATATCAACATAGATCCATCTTTAATAGCGAGCGGTCTATCAGTCTCTCGATGTGAAAACAGTTAACCCTTCCTCAAGTTTTTCACTCTAAAAAAGGTTTTCATCGAGATTTGGTCCCTCTCAGTTTGATAATATTTGGTTAAGATGGATCTATGCTAGTTTGAAACATTACTATTAAAGTATTAATATACTAATATATTTTATAATATATATTGTTGAAATAATGTAACTCAAAGAAGTGGCCTATTATTATTTGATATATTATTTCATTGGATCAATCCCCATTGTAATTGATCATGCTCACATTAGAAAGGACCAACTCTTTGTGGATTGGTCATAATATAATTGTAATAGTAGCAGTCGGCCCCTTAATATATCAAAGAGGCCCCGTATCAAAATAAAGGTGGCTATAAACTAACTGTGATTAAGAAGTCAACCCCAATGAAGAGACACTTCACACGCATGACAGTATAGCCAAGGGAGGTTAGTGCCTCACTTAGATACACAGCTCATCTGCTCATTGAGAGACAAGTTTCGTGAATCACTTGGAGAAGAGAGAGAGAGTGATGAGATCTTGGGAGAGGACTGTGATAGCTTGCTATATCTTGGCATTGTATTGGCTATTTATAATAAGGGAGTTTTGTCAGTTTTCTTCCCCTAGAGGGTTTCCAGATAATATTGTGTCTCTGTGATTGTGTATTTCTAAGTGATATTGTCTTATGTTGTCAAGTATTCATTGAAATGCAAGAACTATAATAATGGCTTAAACATTAACATATATATATAATACCTCTCTAATCACTATATTGTTTTGGTGGGATGTTTTTCACTTAAAAAATGTTCACCTAGATTTGATCCCTCTCCAAGCTTGATAAATTTGGGGTTAAGATGGATCTATGTCAGTTTAATACATTACTAAAGTATTAATATATTAATATATATTTTATAATATATATACAATTAATCACTATATTGTTTTATGGATCTATTATGTAGCCACATAGTTAAAATCAAAACATAACAAATTCTAACTATATATATATATATATATTATACTTTGTTATTAATTTATTATTATTATTTTAATGCTTTGTTGCATGACATCTCCCTCATACTGCATTATTCACCCAAATCACATCCTTGACCTAGGTTGATGGTATTTCACAATGATCTCAAGGAACGTAGAGTTTTTTATGGAGTTGTAAACTCTACTAGAATTACACGCTTTGAATTTGTTTCTCAATAACAATGAGAGGTTGTCATTGAATTTGTTTCTCAATAACGGTGAGAGGTTGTCATTGAATTTGTTTCTCAATAACGGTGAGAGGTTGTCAAGATATTACTCTAGAAATCCTCGAATTTGTTCATCAACAACGATGAGAAAGAGAGGTCGTCAAGGGTGCTACCCCTTGACCCCACAATGAGAGATTGTCAAGGTGATACTCTAGAACTCCTCGAATTTGTTCATCAACAACGATGACAATGGGAGGTCGTCAAGGGTGTTTACCCTTGACCCTGCAAAGGGCCTAGGTTGATGGTATTTCACAATGATCTCAAGGAACATAGAGTTTTTATGGAGTTGTTATAAACTCTACTAGAATTACGCGCTTTGAATTTGTTTCTCAATAACAGTGAGAGGTTGTCATTGAATTTGTTTCTCAATAATGGTGAGAGGTTGTCAAGGTATTACTCTAGAAATCCTCGAATTTGTTCATCAACAACGATGAGAAAGAGAGGTCGTCAAGGGTGCTACCCCTTGACCCCATAATGAGAGATTGTCAAGGTGATACTCTAGAACTCCTCGAAAATGAGAGATTGTCAAGGTGATACTCTAGAACTCCTCGAATTTGTTCATCAACAACGATGACAATGGGAGGTTGTCAAGGGTCTTTACCCTTGACCCCGCAAAGGACCTTGCCCCTTGACCATGATTGGTAGTAGGCACTTAGGTTTACGGTTTAAGGTGGGTGCAATAACCGGGAGACAATGAGGCACTGAGAAGGTGCCGTGCACAATTGAGGGACACTAACGTTTTTATGCACCATTTAATTTTACACTTGAAAACATTTAATTAATTAATTATAAATAAATTATATGTTATTTTATATAATGCTTTTACAATAAGTTCATACTAATCCAATATAATTTATTGATTTTTTTTAATGATGCTTTGCATTATGTGAACCTAAAACTGGGCTTAGACTATGACAAATTCAAGAGAACTACTCTTTTTACGACTATTTATATCAAATGGGAATTAAATCCAACATAGATCCATCTAACTCAGACTATCAAGTCCCTAGAGGGATCAAGTCCCTGAGGTGAACTCTTTAGATTGAAAAACTTGAAGAAATGTTTGTACCTCAAGGGGATTTGATTCCCCTTAACATATGATCGATCCAGAAAGCTAGATGGATCTATGTTGGTTATTTCCTATGCAATTCTATAAATAACACATTATTTATTTCTATTTGTTTCTACAGATGAGTTCTCTCCTCTCTATCCTTAGATACCTTACTTCATGGGACTCTCTCTCTCTCATATATATATTTCACATATCAACTCCATCTCAAGCATGGAAGGAATTATATACATTTCCTTCATATTGACCAACACACCATTGAAATGTTTTAACCAAGGTCCATCTTAACTTCGTGATCTATCATTAGCCAAGAAGGATCAAATCCCTGAGGTGCAAAACCTCTTTCCCTCAAGTGTTTTCACCAAAAAGAACACAGAAAGAATTACACAACTCCTTCATATGGAGCAACACACCTTTGAAATGTTTTAACTATAATTTTTCACTTTCAATTGTTTTATGGACAATTATATACAAAATTGATATTGAAATATTTTACTTAAGGTGGACATGGAAATATTTTTTTTTACTAGCTGACATTGAAATATTTATTTGGTATTTGTTATCACAATATATAGCACCTTTGTGCAAAGCCTATCACAAGGTGTAAGATAAGTGTAACTTTGGAAGTATTTTCCATTGTCACCTTAGCAATTACTTCCTCATTTTAGTGAATGATGAAATCCAACACTAGGGAGACTTCCTTAGCAACCTCAAGGAATATTATAACAAGACAAAGTCAAGTCTACAACCTCCTATGTTAGCTATTCAAACATACTACCGCTAAGTCGAGGTAATCAAGGTAAGAAGAAGGTGGTTAGATGAAACAATTTCTAGATTTGTATATATGAAGGATCTAGGACAATAAATGATATTTAGCAAAGCCAAAATAAGTCAAGGAGATGCCCCAAACACTACAAATCAAGAAGAAAGCTACAATTGTTATAAAACTCATATCTGAGATGATTACTTTAGCAATATATCAAGATACAACAACAAAAATAAATCAGTCATTGAAATAGGTCAATCATGCAATAAACTAGGGCTAAATATGCAAGTTAAACTAGGGTTTGGTAACAATTACTGGCTGAAATGTAAATGGCATACAACAACCCTAAAACATTCAAGACGTCGAGCCCTAATAGGTTGAAAACCATAACAACAATGCAATAAATGATGTCAAGGTGTATCCCAAGGTGAAAGATGCTAATAAACCCTAGATGTTAAAGCTAAAAGATGGTTGGAATTGAAGGTAAATTACAACAAACCCTAATTTAACCATAAACCAACAAATGAGAGGCGAAATTAGGGTTTCAACTAGGAATACGAGAGAAAGACTAGTTTTGTTTTACCGTCTTGGGCATATGAAGTCAAACAATGCTCTCTCTTGGAGGTAAAAGGTGAAAGAAAGACTTAAGAATAAAACCTTGGGGTAGTCAACTACAAACCCTAGGTATCTATTCTTTAGAAAGACAAATTAAGGTAGTCCACTACAAACCCTAAGGAGTCATCCTATGTCATCTAGCAACCTCTAAAGATGAGACGAAGATGGATTTTGTGTAAAACCCTAAGGTAGTCCATTACAAACCCTAAGACATTTTACAACTTAGGGTAGTCCACTATAAACCCTAAGCCATTTTACAACTTAGGGTAGTCAACTACAAACCCTAGAAATACCCTTGTGTCCTTTAACAAGCTTCAACAAAATGATTAACATTGGAAGTTAGTCCACTACAAACCTTCCTAGGGTTTCAAGACATTTAAGAAAAATACAAGATAACATGCAATATCACCACTTTGATAAAACATTCACTTAATACATCTAAGAAATAAACCAACATAGACTTAAGAAGAGCACTTACTAGATGAATCAATGTTTACCATGAAACCCTAGCCATGAAATCATCCATCAAAACTTGAAAGCATTCAAAAGATCATCTCCAAAACAAGGCACATAAGTAATCCATAGTGAAAGAGAAGAAAGAAGAGACAAGTAGTAGTGATTCTCCACAAGTTGTGTTATGATTTATAATGAGGTAGTAGCCCCTCCATATATATATATATATATATATGAGGAAACCAAGCACCATACCTCTATAAGAAGGCCCTTAAAACATAAAAATCCATGATACAAGGTGGATAGGTCTTAGGTTGACCCTAAAAAAAATGCCTCTTAAACAATGATATAATGCTAAAACATGAAAATGTTCTTTAAAAGTGCCACACATGTAAGTGTAAAAGGCCATAGAGGGTGATGTCATCTCTCCTTAAGGGGTACGAAACTCCAAAAGTCATGTCTCTCTCCTAAAAGGTGCAAAGCATCATCAAAGGCTATGCCTCCTCATCAAGAAAGTCACATCCCCTCATCCACAAGCTGCCAACTCATCATCTAAATGCTATGTCATCAATAAAGTCACATCCCCTCATCCATAAGGTGCCAACTCATCATCCAAATGCTAGGTTGGCTCAAGCAAACATCACATCATCCTCTACATGTGTAATGTCCTAGCCTCCAAGAATGATGTCATCATGGAAAAGGGTTCCACAACCTCTCTAAAGAGGTGTGCCATCCTCATCAAGGGAAACATCATCCAACCAAACCCTAACACCCTTAAAAGGGTGCAACATCCAAGGTGGGGGCTTCTTGCTCTTTGAGTGACCCATCAAGCCAATGGTGCAACGTCCAAGGTGGGGGCTTCCTTCCCTCCGAGTGACCCATCAAGCCAATGATGCAACGTCCTAGCTCACATGTGCAACGTCCCAGGTCTAGGAGTTGCCGAAGGGTGTTAAGTAGGCCAAGCCGTCATATGACCTAATGCTCATTTTCAAGGGTGCAACGACCTCCATACAATGTGAGAGAAGCATCAAAACGTCCTCCAAAGGACATCTCAAGGGGTGCATCATCATCAAGCAAGGGCTCAAAGAATCAAGTAAGACCAACCATCATGGATACGAGTCATTAGAATCATAAAAGCTAAGTCACAGTTTAATACAAAAGCCACATAAGTAATTCACATTAGGTATCCTCTTCAAACTTCACACTAGCTTAAAACTTTATGCAATTTTCCAAGCCCTATTAGATGTGCCAGTACCCAAGTAGAGGGGTAATTCCCTAGAAACCTATCAAAGTGTAGGTATAATGAGTGGTATGACATGGGTTTTACTTCATGGTCATGGTGTCATTGACATGCAAGGTCATGTGTGAGATGAACACCTTTTAGAAGGAGCGCTTGGTGCATTGAGTTACCCTTTCCTCGATGCTGCTTCTTTCCACCCCTATCTTGCCTTTTGATATTCATTAATTGCTTTGAAATCCCCCATTCAGGTTTATGCATTTATTACATCAGGATGCAATCAAGTCCTTTCTTTAGATATGCTTTAAGTGCATTAGAACTTGGGGTGATGCCCTCATAACGAGGGGGTAGAGCTCAAGCTAATATTGGATTTTATTTGTCATTTATATCACATTATTTTTTTGCATTTTGAATTTATAATATGCCTTCCATTCTTTCTTACCAACTGCATCAACCTAGGGCATTCTTGCCCCTTCTTCTCATAGGAGGATGAAGTACAAACCTTTTTGGGAAGCATGTAACAACCACTTCCAAAAGATAGGACAACAAAAATAATCTGGATGAAAAGTGTTTGTTGGGTATGTGTTATATTCTTTGCACGACCAATCGCACGTGCTGCGTTGTGTCGGGCATGTGGGGGGCAAAGCCCCTGATTTTTTTTTTGTGTGTTTTTGCATATGTTTTTAGCGATTTTTTGGCACATGGTTTTTGTCGACGATTTTCTAATTCCGGTTAAGGAATTAGGGTTGTTGACTAATCGAGGTCAATGGATTAGGGGTTTTGGATGCCGTGAGATCATATATATATATTGTAAACAATGAAGAAGATGATGAATACAAAATTAGAGGTGCAACTCTAAACATGTTGCTGGTTTTCTCGGGTTTCGAGGGTAAAATCTGTGTAACGTGTTTGTGTGTGCCATTGTATCTTTTCTGTTTTTATTAAGATTCTATTTGCAGTAATTTATTGTACAAGGTTAAAATCTACAATGTTGAGGATGGAAAGGAATGGTATGCTACCCCTATCAAAGCCTCCCAGTAGCACCCCTATTCCCGAAGAGTGACAACACTTGACTAGGACAAATACGATGACCACCAAAGTGAAACAAGGCAAAAAAACATAACTTCCAGGCATCATGATTCATTATCTAACTTAAATCCTTGATCTTTACCTAAATGCCCAATACATTAAATATAACACTTTGTATGCAACGATAATTAATGTACCTCATGTGTGCTAGACCACCATCATTGGATGAACCTACTGATCAAGTGAATGAGCTGAGTAATGATGAAGGAAAGACATCTGAGAATGTTGATCCTCATCTCTTGGACCACTGTTTGCAATGTGGATCATGAAGAATGATCTCTTCTAGTTACCCCTAGGTGAGAGGGGGTAACACTATTAATATATTTTTAAAATGTCACATATCAACTCCATGTTAAACATTGAAGGAATTACACATTTCCCTCATGCTCAAAAAGAAGTAACACACCTTCTTCATATTGAGGTACACACCATTGAAATGTTTTAACCCTAAGAAAATTTGCACTTTCAGTTGCTTTATAGATAATATATGTAAACCTGATATTTAAATTTTTTACTCAAGTGATTTAAATATTATGTGTCAACTCCATGTTACACATTGAATAAATTACACATCTTCATCATTATGGGAATTATGGGAAAGCACCTATCGACACCTATATATAAAGTTATTTTATTTAAGGTGGACATTGAGACATTTTATTTATGGTATACATTGAAATATTTTTTTTTGTTAATACTTTTTAAAATGCTACCTCTCAATTCCATGTCCATGTTGAGC
>SNQJ01S0248164.1:0-10946 GCA_010110895.2 Picea sitchensis
GTCTTCTTTTATAGCAGCAACTACACCTTTTATATCCATACCTGCAGAAAAAGCCCGAGGTGAACTACCCTCAACAAGAACACGCTTGACCTTAGGGTCAATAGCCCATTCATCCAGACACTTCTTGTATTGAATGTCCATCTCTTGGGCAACACAGTCGATTTTGATATATGTCACAACATCGGCTCCCTCTAGGGATGGTACTTTCTCGTAAAGTGCCAAGAACAGTAGACCAGGTGCCTATATCCATTGGGCGGCCTTACGAAATCGTCCTTATCAAATCCTAAACGCTGTCACTTTACTTGTATCTTTGCGGAACGAAAAACTGCTTATTCATCCATTGGGCTATGGAGTCGTAATGCTTTATAACAAAACTATATTGGATTCAAAACTGAACTGAAAAACATATTGAAAACCATCGCTGTAATCTAGTGCTTGAATTCAAGCTTATTAATATACATCACCTACTCTAACTACTGAAAGATTTCCAAAATCAAATGATATGAAAATGCCAGTGAAGCCAATCCAATAACTGTCTTCTCATTTGAAATTTTTTCACACTTTCTTGGAGCAGGCTGAAAAAGGAAATTGAAAATCCCCATCTGACCTATTGGTGATCATGGATTTGCAAACCTTTCATCAATTCTCGTGACCAAATATTCATGACATAGCATATTCCTCCATTAAATGAATCCAAAAGATCAACAAAATGGTCTTGGAAAAATATATCGTCCTGAGGTTTTAAAACACCCAGAACTACTCTATGTTCTGAATTATAATGATCAGGATCATTGAACACAACAATCATATATTTTTCATGAAACAAAGAAGAGTCTAAAATCTGATCTTCTGGCAAGAAATCATCATACATAGATTCACTAACTTCCTGTAAAGTTCCATGAAATACATGATTGTCACCATTTAAAAACGGATTTACATTTTCAGAAATGGAATAAGTTTGACACTCATATCTGGGACTATGTGAAAGCTGTAAATCTGTGTGAGTAGGGGCTGCAACGTAGTTGTACAGGGGCAGACCCTTCTCTTCCTTAGTTAAAGGAGAAGGTGGTCTCTGTATTTTTTGAATAAAACAACAATCATTCCTTTCTATCTCTTTTGCAGGTTGACCGTGATGTCGAATATCTTCTTCTTGAGTAAATTCACAAGATACAACATCTTTATGAACCAACTCCTCCTCATACTGCTCATCTTCATCAACTTGAGAAATTTCTATTTTTTCTTCCTCCTCCTCAAGAGGACTTGTATCACAACTATCTTCAAAAACGATTTCAGCAGAATATATCCTCTTACAATGTTGATGAAAAAGTGTGTGAAAACATCTCAATGAAGGAATACTGGAATGGGGTAAATATTTATACCAGAGTCTAGCATCTTTTTCCAATGAAAACATAAACAATTTCATGAGGACATCTTCATGATGTACATTTAATTCTTCCATGAGCTTGTGGAATTCAAACAAATGTTGACCAGGATTGTCATCCTCATATTCTCCAAATTTAGGAAGGATATCTCCCCAAATTTTAATGTCTGGAACAATGTTTGGAAAGCCATAAACATTTGTAAAGTCCAAAGGAGAAAACCTTGCAACAATTCAAGCAGCGAACGAGTTCGACATTTGAGACCAGTGGAGTCGCCAACAAAATCATGTAGAGTCTACAAACCAAGCAGTCGCCAGGTGAATGATCACATCCAATTGAATGTCTATCCCTTGTTCACCATCAAGAGATAGATATGAACTTTGTCGTATCCCAGAGAAGATAACTTCATCCTCTGTCCCCGGCAATGGCGCCAGAAAATGTTGTCGCAAGAGTTGACTCTAGGCTGTAAAAGAGCCAAGCCTTAGCACATTTTTAGAAAAAATAAATCTTGTTGATTGATCAGTCGTAGGAGGCTTCTAGAACTAGGTCGAAAATAGTCACTCCACTCATTTATAGATCAGAAACAAAAGGCATGACCTCGTTTGTCTAATTCATTTTAAAATCATGGGGATGGATAGAAGATAGGGGATGAACAAAACTGAAAGAAAAAGCCAAGTGTCTAGTCTTCCTTTCAATAGAAGAAATAAAACCAAACTTCAAATATCTGAACACAGGTCTTGTCTCACTCATAGAAATACAGAGGAAAGGCTGTGAACAAATAAAACTTGTAAATAAGGAAAAACAATTAGGATGCAGGTCTTGTTCTACTCACAGCAAAACAGAGGAAAAACTACACCTTAAGGAATGCTTTAAATTAGATATAGCAGAGGTAGTACTGAATTGTAACCATTACAAGCTGAAATAATGAATGTAAGGAAGAAAGAGCAGTGATGAAAACTTTAGAAACAATAATATAGGAAGAAAATGGAATTAGACAGTGACAAAGTATAGAATCTCTTGGCACTCTATTCTATATTTTATAAAAAGAAAATGCATTACAAACCTAGCCTCCAAAAGGCTCCCGGGCTCCTCCCTGTTACATACATCAGTCTTTTTCAAAAAGAAAAAATAAAACTCTTTGCATTGTAGGAAGCTGAAATGGCTTGTCTTCTGGACTTCGTGACTGCCAGATGTTCTACCATTACAAACATTGGTGTGCGCTGGAAAAATGTTTCCACTCTTATCAGTAGTGTTTTTATGATTATGATTTTTAGTAAATAACCGAGTATGGTGGCACTTCTGAACAACTACAACAGTCACAGGAGGTTGATAGTTTGGCTCAAGTGATGCACAGGCCTTGTGGATTGCATCTAATTCATATAAGAGTATTTGATAAAATTGCAGTTACTCGCACCATCTCTGTAAAATATAATTCTTAAAGGCTTCTGTCTCGTAGCTTTTCAAAAAGAAATTAAGATCTCCCTTATCATGCCACCAAATACAGTGCCCCTCATAGGATCCTGCCAGGTCTTAAATAAATCTCGGATTAGCTCTTGCCGGTATGCATGAGCACATACTAAGCCTGCATACTTTGTGACTTCTGGCTAATCTTGAGATGCAACAACAGCTGCTATGAATGGAATGGAATCCTCTCCATTCTCTGGATGAGTTGGGTCAGATATTTGGCACATTTGAGCTAACTCGTGACAAAATCCAAAAGCAACACTTTCTTAGACGTCCCGCGAGAAGTTGATACAAGCCCAGTGGTTGACTGTTCCTCCATTCACCATTTTCTTATTCATCATGTTCCACAGAGGGAGATTGGAAGCTCCTGGGACAAAGGCATGAATTGGAATAGATATGAAAGCGTACAAGAGAATAGAGTCGTCCCAGGTTCCTTATCGATCCATTAGCCCAAACTAGATACTTTTGGATTGAATTTGGCGCTTGCTCCTGTATATTAGAATCAACTCCATTGAATTGACAGACCTTCAATTCAGTGTCCAGAAGAATAACATCAACGCCATGAACCCGCCGATCAAATTCAGTGATGGACCTTTCATATATAAAGGTGTTTTGGAAACCGACCGAGACTTAAGATCTACATCTTCTGCTAAATTATTATCTATGCAAAAGTTGGACAACGAGTTGGATGGAGTTGAAACCTTCAGTCCCGAAACCACGTGAGATTGGGAAATCTCATCGAATAATGTGCTAACTGGATCATGACTGTTGGAATTAACTGCTACCATTAACGATGATGATTTGGGGCTTCCAAGGAGCTCTAAGGTTCCACTCATCGGAAAGCATTCAGCTTTGTGTGCATCCAATCTAAATATGTCCTCATCCTCGTAGTCATACTCGAACTGATCTCCATCGTAGTCATTCATATTTTCTCCCTGCAAAGAACCTTCGAAGACTTCAATCGATTGTCTGTGTAAATGAGAAATATTCYGGCTGAAATAGCCCCCRTTTTCTTTGGGGGACGCTGATGACCTTCTAKTCGAATTAGAGGGCAGTAAAATTGTAGTAGAAGCACGGTGGGTGCTTGTAGGCACATGACCCTTCAATTCTTCTTCTACCTGCATTAGTTTGGTTAACTCCTTTGCAATCGCAGCTCTCACCTCAGTTTGTTTCCTCACACCGTCGGCCACCGCATGCAAAATCTCATCTTCTGTGGAAGGATAGATGACCACAGCGGCTCTACAGGAGATTCTGTCGGGACAGGTGTCATAACCGTTTGAAATTGTGCAGAAGGAATCGGAATTGTTGCAGGTAACTGGTGGTTGATGCTGCAGAATATGCCACGACCTCATAACGTGTAGTAATGGCTCCTCACAAACTCCACCAACCTTCCAAAAAAATAGAGTGCGCCCCCAACCTCTCACACTGTTTAAATGGAAGGGCAAATCAAACTATTCGTCTAGGTCATTGAAGTGTTCCATCGCATTTCATGAAATTCGGCAACTGCCAAATGCTGTGTCATTTCTTTGAAATGCTTCTGTCAACACTTTAAACGTTGCCATACCCACAAAAAACCGAACTACTCTAGCCATGAGGATTAAAAATCAGATTCAAGTTGCAGGAAGATTTTACTACCGATCAATCTCCGGGTAAGAACTCAAAATCCTCCAGTAAAATTTTTAAGTGGCAAAGTAAATTATGGACGGGGGAAAATTGTTCTGCTCAGACGCTATTTTTTTTTTTTTGTAAGTAAGTAATTTTATATATAAGGGCCTTTAAAAAACCAGACCATAGTTACAAAATTTAATAACATCTGGATTATAGTTACTGAACTGCCCCAAAAGGGAGAAACCTATTCAGCCAACCGGGAAGTTTAGCAACTGAGATCTTACCAGTCTTAAAAAACAAAGATGAGCTAATTAAAATGCAACTAGAGGGGAAACTATTGAAGAAAGAACAGGTCCCATGAGGGGTTAGACACCTCGCAAGTAATCTGGCAAATAACTTGGCAGATAACCTGGCCATGGCTCCTCTTCAACAGGTGTCCCTCGGTTTGCCAAATGCATGTTGTCGTCCACGGTGCACTCGTTCCTGTTGGAAGTTGTCCTGGCGTCTCCCAACGAAGTGTGCACATGCTGACCGGTGGCTATGACCACTTCCATGTCCTCCTGTTGGATCTGCTCCGCAATGACCTCTGTTGCACTCTGCGTCCTGACATTCCCGTCATTGCCTGCAAAGGAGGGTGCTCCTTCTGAAGCCGCGCCTGCTGGGTAGGAGGGAGAGGCATCGTGGAAGTTAGAAAGGAGATGGAGGAGGGTCGAGATCCTCCCGTCCATAAGCTGTATCCTAAATTGGAGGTCATCCATTCCCTGACGAAGTTTGAAGACCACGTCATAGAGAATGGTGAAATTTTCTTTCAGCTGCAAATCCAGCTTGGAATCAGACGACGTCGACGCCTTGTTTTGATCGGCTCGAATAGGTGATGGCATCCCCATGGGCGACTTTGAGGAGCCAACAACCGGTGCGAGGGGGGGAATGAAGTTTCTAGAGGTCAAAGGTACGACAAGGTGGCGTAGGGAAGAGTCCACCAAGTTTTCAATTAAAGATAAGCACTCAAAGCCGGAGACAGGTGCGGTGGAGGAATTGAGAGGTGCTAACTCAGGCAGCAAGAGCGGCGAGGAGAGTGTTGAGGGCGAACTAGGAGGAGAAGCCGATGCATGAGGCCGAGGAGGATTCCAAGGAGATCCCCTTCGCGGTCTTCCTCATTGTCACGGCATGGTTTGGCAGTGTAAGTGGAAATGGAATTCCAGGCCAAAGGGGAGAGCCTGGAGAAGGTCGGGAGTCATGAACACCATGAGCATGCAAGAAAAACCAGGCTAGGGCAGCGGAGGAGTACCGGAGTCGGATCTCGGGAGAGGGAGAGTATCACAAGTAGACGGAGAAGCCATAGCACCATGCATAATGGAGGTCGAGTGAACACAAATTAATGCCACTGCAAATGACATGAAATCCATTTATTATGGGGTAGAGTCGGCAGTAGTTGGCATGAGCCGGTCACATGTCTCGCTACCTTGCTGGCTCCTCCTCTCTCCCTCTGTACGCTAGGTGGTCGGCACTATCACCCCATCCGGGGGTTTGTCCACTTCCTCAGCTTTGCAGATACATTGCTGAAGGATGGGGTGATCCGGAGTAAGGGACGTTTTGCAAAGGATTTCCGGTCCGTCCCAGTTGCCCCCAGATTAGCCAGTTCATCCGTAACCTAAATCACACTCCTTCTAATGTGAGAAGGTATAACCGCCTGATTGGGTTGCAGTAAATCTGTAATAGTCTTTAGCCCATGTGAGAGTCTCCAGCTGGGTGATATTCTTTCTGGGTCTGCTCCATTTAAAAGTCTTATGAGGAGGTTGATGATGATTTGAGAGTCTCCCTCTAAAATCAACTGGGTGAAGTTGTGATCCGTGGCAAGTTGCAGCCCCCGAGTAAGTCCCCAGAGTTCCACCACATTGTTCGTGGTATGACCAAGGGATCCTGCATTAATGAGAATAATGTGTCCATGGTGATTGCGGAAAATGACTCCATAGCCTGCTGCTCCTGGATTGCCTTTAGAGGCCCCGTCAAAGTTGAGTTTGATGAAGTTAACCGGAGGGGCTGACCAAGAGGAGGGACTGTTGGGGGGGGTGGGGACAGAGGGGATGAGATGGTGAGGAGAGAGGAAGGGTAGCCAGTGCTTAAGGATCGAGAGTTTTGAGAGATTGTTGATCAGGTCTTTTTCATTCTAAAGTTGAAGGTTGAGAGTTTCCAGAATATTGAGGTGGCAGTGATTCTAGCAGTGTTGCCACAGGAGGGAAGCATTCCTGAAAAGCCTTCTATTTATTTCCTTCCATACCTGCCAGAGGATGAATCTAGGAACTAATTTCCAAATACAATTTATAAGGGGAGATTGAAACACTTGGTCCCTCCAGTTTGTAATGGGGTCGACAATGTTGTCTCGTTCGCGATCCGAGGTGCACATAATGAGCGCACTTTGGTCCCAAATTTGAGCAGTGTACGGACAGGAATTGAGAAGGTGATTCATGGTTTCATCTACCTCCCTACAAAGAATACATATAGAAGGCCCCACAAAGCCTCTTTTTGAGAGGTTATCCCAGGTTAGAATGCTTGAGTGGATCACAAGCCAGAGGAAGAGGGTGATTTTGGGCCAATGTCTGAGATTCCAGATTTTGCACCAAACCTCCCATGTAGGTGCTAGGTCCGGTTGGATCTTGATGTGGTAGGCTTCTCGTATGCTGTAGGTGCCCCTTGGTCAATATCCCCATCGAATAATATCCTCTCCCATGAGCTTGGGGATTTTCCGTTTGAGCATTTCATTATGGCAGGGTCCCAGATCCATGTGCCCATCCAGGTTCATGCGTTCCCTATCAAGGTGCCAGTGCTGCCAGGTGTTATCTTGAGGATTATCTTGCCAATAATCTGCTACTTTTGTCAGGCCTGCCTGTGTATCTTGGGTGTTGATGCGCTCAGCCCAGTCCTCGTGGTCTAGAATTGGCCATTGCTGCCAGGAATCTTTCCAAAATAGGGTTGTTTTCCCGTTTCTAATTTCCCAGAAAGCATGATGGGTGACTAGCTATCTATTCTGCTTAGCAGCTGCCCAAATTAAAGACCCTGGTGTGTCTCCATTCCATCATATGAGATTTTTTTCCGCCACCTCTGGTGCATATTTCTTCCTCCATAACCGTGCCCAGAGGTCCTTGGGATTCTTAAGCCATCGCCACCATATTTTGGCACTGAGGACTTTATTCATGATGGTGGGATCTCGTAAGCCAAGGCCTCCTTGCGCTTTGGGCTGACAAAGTTTGTCCCACCCAACAAGCACTATTTTATTCCCTGTGTTGAGGCCTTGCCACAGGAAATTCCTTTGTAATCTTTTAATGGTTGTGAGTACAAACTTCGAAGCAGCCAGCGCCTAGAAGATGTAGGTGGGAAGGGCCTGGAGAACTTCTCAGAGGAGTATGAGACGACTTTGAAGGCTTAGAACTTTGAGGGTCCAAGAGGAGAGTTTCTTGGTAAAAGAAGAGAGGATATGCTCCCAGGAGGAGTTCCGTAGGGCATTGTCAATCAAAGGGATGCCAAGGTATTTGGACAGAAGGGAGCTTCTGTGAAAACCTAAGAGATCAGAGATATGGCGCTGAATTGGGGGGNGGGCCTGGAGAACTTCTCAGAGGAGTATGAGACGACTTTGAAGGCTTAGAACTTTGAGGGTCCAAGAGGAGAGTTTCTTGGTAAAAGAAGAGAGGATATGCTCCCAGGAGGAGTTCCGTAGGGCATTGTCAATCAAAGGGATGCCAAGGTATTTGGACAGAAGGGAGCTTCTGTGGAAACCTAAGAGATCAGAGATATGGCGCTGAATTGGGGGGGGGGCGTATTAAAGAAAAATATTTGGGACTTGTCTTTGTTGCAGTCCAGGTCTGAGGCCTCAGAGAAGGTCTGGAGGATCTAGAGGATGGAGTTTTCTTCCCACATAGTTGCGGTACCCATCAGGAGCGTATCATCCACGAATTGGCTATGCGAAATAGGGGGGGAGATGCCATGCAAAGGTAGGCCTGCCAATGTGTTGCTTGCAATGACTGCGTGAATACATCGACTGAGACCTTCGGCAATTATAATGAACAGGAACGGGGAAATAGGGTCTCCCTGTCTAATTCCTCTAGAGGGGGTAAAGGGGCAAGAGGGAACACCATTGATAAGGATGGAGAAAAAATATGAGGAGGTTAGATTCAAGATCCAAGTCACCCAGAGTTTGTCAAAGCCAAAGACAAGGATCATTTCCCGCATGTAGTCCCAGCTTATCTTATTAAAGGATTTAGAAAGATCTAATTTAAGGAGCATACCTGGCATTCTAGTTTTCTACAAAGAGTGGATCACCTCATGAGCTAGGATAACGTTGTCCAGGATTTGTCTGCCCTCAACATAGCCTGATTGTTCCAGCGAGATGATAGTTGGCAGAATGGGTTTGAGCCTTTGGGAAATCACCTTTGTAAGAAGTTTATAGATGATGTTGCAGAGGGATATGGGTCTGAACTACTTGGGATGGTGATCCTGCCCCTCTTTGGGGATAAGAGTAAGGAAAGTAGCGATGAGAGCTTGAAGGACTTGTCTAGTGGAGCGGGAGTCTTCAATAATTTCCCAAACCTCTACCCTGATCATCGGCCAACAATGATGGAAAAAATCACTGGTGAAGCCGTCATGGCCAGGTGCCTTGCATCTTGGGGTGTCCTGTAGCGCTTGATCCACCTCCTCGATTGTAATAGGCCAGAGCAGAGCTGATTTTTGCTCCCTGGTGATGAGGGAGGGTACATGCTATGTTACCTTAGCTATGGCCTCCAATCTGTCTGGAGAAGGTTCCGTGAGGAGATCTTTATAGTAGTCTATCAGTGTTGCTTCTAGGTCTTCATGGGAAAAAATTGGCTCACCATTGGTGGAGATTAGGTGCGTGATTCTATTGGTATGACGACGTTGAATGACGAATCTATGGAAGAATTTGGTGTTGCGGTCCCCCTCCTTGAGCCATTGGATGCACAATTTCTGTTTCCATAGAATCTCTTCTTGTTCTTTTCTAGCCTCCATTTGTTGATTTACTATTGCTTCCTAGACTTTAAGCTTGTCCATTAACCCTTGCAGTCAGATCTGATTTTGAATCATCTTCATCTACTCTAACAATTGCTTTTGGGAGTCAAAGATGTTGCCGAAGGTTTGCTTGTTCCAGATTTTGATAATTTGTTTAAGGTTTTTTAACTTTTGTTGAAATCTGAACATCTTGGAGCCACGGGGGACCTCTACCTGCCTCCACCAATCCCAGATCTTTGCTTGGAAGTCTGGATGGTTGATCCAGAACTGTTCAAACCGAAAAGGTCTTTTCCCTGGTGATGCCGACACGTCCATCCATAACTGAATGGGCCAGTGATCCAAGCCATGGATATTCAGAATACTTGCTTCCATAGCTATTCCCTCCAGCATAAGGGAATCAGAGATGAGGAAGAGATCAAGTTTGCAAGCAACTTGGTGTGATCCGGTTCTTCTATTTGTCCAGGTAAAAGTGCCATTGATAGCTTCTAGGTCGATGAGATTGAGTTTATCTATGAGGCTATTGAAGTCATTGGAGTCCTGATCTAGGCATCTTGATTCCCCTTTTTTTTCCTCCAGACTTTGAATGAGGTTTTAATCTCCCCCAATAGTCCAATGATTGTATCTGGTCAGGTTGGATAGGTATTCCAAGTTCCTGAGGAAGGCTTGCTTGTCCCTTGGTTTGGTCGGGCCATAGACATTGGTCAGGTGTCTGGGCTTGTTGGAGCCTATAAGCCTATAATCTGCCATGATAGACCATTTGGTAGTAATAAAGTTTTCTAGCAGCACTGAGTTGGGGTTCCATATGATAGCCAATCCTCCAGCTGTGCCTGTTGCTGCGGTTGACATTGCTTCCCCTTGCTTCCAACAATAGGGGAGTAGCCTATCAATGTCTTCGGTTGAACATTTTGTTTCTTGTAGTAATACTATGTCTGGTTTCTCCGCAAAGATCAGATCCCTTAGCATTTTTTGCTTGCTACGTCCATTGAGGCCTCTAATATTGCAAGAGATAATCTTCATGATGATGGGGGGGTGGGGAGGGGAGGGAAGTAGTCTGAAATGAGGTGGATTTGCCCTGAATTTACCATGAAATGGCCTATTTCCTGTATGAGCTTATTGGTAGACTTCCTTCTTCTTTTCTTTTCATCCTTTTGAGTTTTACTCTGATTCTTTGATTGACTACTCTGTATCCCCAAACCCTTACTGGACCGAGATGTGGAGCCAGCGGAGGAATTGAGAAAGACCTTATGCACCTTCCGTAATTGGTCCTGAGGAATAGTGTATTGTTTCTGATGCCTATAGGCGTGTTCAAGGTGTTCCAGGTCCACCCCAGCTAATTATTTCTCTTCTAGTTCCATATCAGCGTCACCATCCTCTGTCTCTAGGAGATCTTGCTAATCCCCTGCCGTGTTTAGGGGGGGATGATCAACTTCCTTCCCCTGTGGTGGACGTTCTTCCCCCTAGCCTCCAGATTGGGAAGGA
>SNQJ01S0248166.1:0-13015 GCA_010110895.2 Picea sitchensis
ACGAGAATTGAACCTTGCCCAACGGTGAAAAACTCCTCGCTTTCCACCATTGGATCCAACCCCTTTGGGCCTAATTAATCAATTATTAACAAGTCTAACACAACTTATTAATCTAACTACACTAATTTAATTAATATCAACATTATTATGCTAATTAGAGTTAAAAAATACCACTAACTATTTATTACTAACGTAATGTTTTTTTATCCTAAGCTTGTTTGTCCAGGAATGAGTGGTGGGTGAGATGTAGCCAATGGGAAAAATGGATTAAGGATGAGTGGCGTAGAGGTGTATGAAGGATGCAGTAGGGTGATGAAGGATCGAGCGAAATGGATGGAGGGGGAAATGGAATTAACCGAGCCCAACAAACCATATGTATTTATCACGGGAGAAACGCCAAATAAGCATATGAAGAAATAAGTTACCTATGATTATAGGACCCCAACATCGGCTCCACCTGGGGATGACAGCTCTTTCAGGAGGTGTCAAGAACCATTGAACTCTGAACATGTAGACTAGTGCCTTATCCATTGGGATGATCCCAAAATCTACAACCTGTACCTATTCCAAACTTGACTAAATCTTCAAAGCGACACTGAAATGAAATGGAAAGCATGCTTTCCCATCAAGCTTATTTGCATACTGTAAATATGATAATTAAAAAATGCTGATCTGACGATCTTATTTATGTACATACATCCTATTCTAACCTAAGAATTCACGACCTCAATCAATATAAAATATCCAATATAACCAATCAAATATTGGATCTGATACCTTGGCCCTTTCACTGTTTTTCACCCAACTTAGAAACAAAACTGTTAATGACATGTAGTGGATATTTCTAGCCCGATATTCATCACAAGGAGCTTGATAAACATGACAGACAACATAAATACTGGGAATGCATTGTGGCTTTGTGATGAAAAATTTCTCCATATAAATAACCACTGGATCAAGATAGACTTGACCCATTACTAGATATTTGGACTCAGTCAATTCAACCTCATGACCAGGTGCCACACATGTGTTCAAGTGACTCAAAACATGCTTGTATTTGGTATGATGATTTTTGTACTAATACTTCTACCGAACAAGACATTGGAGTTGACTGTCTAATCATATCCATATCATAACAACTCTTGAAATCATTAGGGGTAAATGAAAACTGACATTGAAAACACAATCTATCCAACATATCAGCTATTGGGTCATAAAGTGCTTTAGATGACTGTGTCATTGAATCTACTGGCATTTCATGGCTTTAACTGTGATTCTTAACCAAAATATGACTAATATTCCCTCTCACAATCTGAAATGAACTAAAGCATAAGGGAAAGGAATCAAAATATATCAGTTCATTACCTGTACCATGCTTTATGATTTCATCTGAGGTTTGACATTTAAAAGGATTCAAGGGCTGCACCTCCGGATCTGAAGCAGATTCTATATCATCCATGTTTTCCTCAACTGGTTCATTATAACACTCCTCATTCTTACTATTTACAATATGCTTGCAATGTTTTCTGAGGGGCGAGGCAAAACATAGGGGTAGGCAGTTTGCACTTTCTTGAAATTTTTCTGCATTTTCTTCCTTGCAATCTTGATTAATATGCATAGGTTGATCGTCATATTTGAGCTGCAACTGATCTTCTTCCTGCCAACAACATGATGTTGATTTCTTTGAACAATCAACATCTATTTCACATAATCATCATCATATTGATCGTACTTGGGCATATTATCCAGGTAAGAAATGTCATCAAACATGCACATCATATCAACTGGTTGTTCCTCTGCAGCTTGAGATGGAGTTTCATCTTTGACTGTGTTATGAATTGAATACATGAAACAATCATTATCCAATCCATGATACCAAGGATGAGATGCAAAGTGTTTGGGGACATTGATCCTTGTCTGTTCCAGAACTATTGGAACATGTGATCTTTGAACAACAAGTTTATGTTTCCCGCTAATCGTCTACATCATCTCTTTTACAGTGTTTTCCAGAACATCTAGTTTCACTTCTGAAGATGTCATCCATTCCTTTTTTGTTCTATCTTTCTCTTATTCCCTTAGCTTGGACCTTTTGTTCAACAAGTTAGCTTCCACATCAACTGCAATCTTTTTCATTTCTTCAAGGGTTGTAGTGTTCCTTTCTCTTAATCAAAATTCCATCTCAGGATTGAAGGCATATGGGAAATGAAAGTGAGCTAATCCTGGGGGTGGCCTTATATCAACAGGAATTGCATGATATACCTTATTGAACCTTGCTAAAAACTATTGTACTGTTTCCCCTGGCTGTGTTTTCAAATGGTCGTAATCTTCTAGGATGAGAAAGACATTTCTCATGATCACCCATTGATCTAGGAAAACTTGCATGAATTGATGGAAATTGCTAATGCTTGCAACTGGAAGATTCTTAAACCAAATTTTGACTTTACCTTGAAATGATACGGAAAACATCCTGATACATACATCATCTTCTTCCACCTCAAACAGATCAATAAAATCCTCAAGACTTTGGATGTGCTTTTTAGCAGTGATCTTCACATTTTCTCCATCAAACCTGGGCAAACTATTTCTATAATTAGTAGGGAGGTTGATGGGTGTTATATATGCACTAAAAACACACTAAAATACCCTCAATTTAAATTGTAAACCCGGGGTAAGTAAACTTAGAGTTGTAGCAAAATATATCCCAAAGGTAGAAGGGTTGGTAGGAGTATAGTCTAATTAAGGAAGGAAACTATCTAAGGCTAATCTACTCAAGAAAAACCTATCTAATGAGCAAACCCTACTAAGCAACTTGAAACTAGGTAACCTAAGTAATTTTGGGCCAAGGATCGATGGATAGTTCCTAAGAAAGCAAGTAAAACCCTACATTTTCATGTATAAACCATCAACAACATAACGAAATCATCATTATACTTCTACACTATGTAAGCAAAACTAGATTCAACAATTAACTAAGAAATATAATTGCAATTTAACTCTAGTAAGGAAATTACATGAAGGAAACTATGCTACCTCTATTCTAACAATTCAAACTATAATAAAGAAATGATTAAAAACATGACATTAAAAGGTAAACTAACAACTACATTAATCAACAATTAAGTAAGCAAGATCTATGTAAAACTGAAATAAGCAATCTATCATCAAAAACTGAAATCAACTCTATCCATCCATCAAATCCTTGTCAAAGAAAGCTCAATTATAAAAACTATGTTCTATCCTAATTAAAACTCTGTTTTAACTTGATTCTAAAATCATGAATAAAATACATAATCTACCATCTAATTATACATGGACTTAGTCTAGGGATTTGCAAATCCGTTCCTAATCTACAAGATTAATTCATGTTAGCACAAGTCTTCATTCTAACCTGCAACAAAGAGTCAAAGCAATTAAATTACAACAAACTAATTTAACATAATAAAAACACATGTATAGGAAATAAAGAGAGCAATTAAATTATGAAATGTATGAATAACACAAAGACAGTAACCGGACTACTAGTGGGCCCCCCAGCAAGTCGTGGCTACTTCCTAAAATCCAATCACGAACTCAACAACTCGAATTTACCATGAAAACTCAAAAACACATTTCTTATGTAATATGGCAATGTAAAATAACAAAACAGAGTGAAATCGTTTTTCCGTCTATCACACTGACAATTATAATGCTTAACAATCATTTGACCATCCTAGTGGTATTTATAAGCTTACAGACCAAGTGGTCGACCACAGGAGGTTCAAACCACTTCTAAAATTGGCAAATTTCATTAATGGTGCCCTAACTATCGAAACAAAGTGAGCCAATAATCGCCCTCCATTACAACCCAAAATCGAGTTGTCAAGAGTTCAGTAGCTGGAGGGGATAAGCACGAACAAAACCCATGTTCCTGATTCGGCCATCATTGGCCACCAATACCATAACCGCCAAGTCACCCTACATTTGTGTGTAGGACAGAGTGCCGGATAGAGTACCAGAACGAGTGTCGGATGCCGAATTGAGAACCACGAATTGCTCTTAATATGTTCACAATTTCAAGAAATGACTTGCATGGGAACTTATTGGGCATATTGCGCACAAAACCCATGTGCCGGATTTTTCAGATTCCACTTAATCCTCCCAAAAATTAATGTTTAAGTTTTCTTCCTGTAATAGTGTCGGATGAAGTACTGGAACGAACGCTGGAAGCAAAAATGTAGTGCATTTTTGCCTTGTAACATAAAAAACTGTGAATTGGCTCTTGGAAATCATAAAACACAATGAATTATATCCAATACAATCATTCAACATGGATTATACGTACCGAGTCTCGATCATACCGTTTTATCATGAAATTCCTCAAAAAGCTCATTCAAAAGATGAAAAACAGATATATACATTCGGCAAAAGTGTATAATAACTGTCATAAAATTGATCACATCTCTGGCCCAACATTACCCCCACACCTAAGATTTTGCAGGTCCCACTGCAAACAAAAATAAAATGTCCCTTTATGACTAAACTTGCGAAGGAGGAGGTGGATTAGCTTTAGAAGCTTCTCCCTCTTGCTTGAGGAATTTTGACTTAGGATTTCCATGGTGTTTCAATTGAATCCAGATAATATTATTGGTGGCAGTTAATATCATCAACCTAACACTGTAGAGAATTCGTCTTGGGTTGTAGGACAACATTATCAGAGCGTAAATGACAACTCAATGATTCATGTTCTCTAAGTTTGAATTGGAGGGTTTGGAGTTTTTGGAGGCTTCCGATGACATGTGAGGAAGCCTTGAGATGTATATTATACCCTTGATCCTTTAAATGATGCAAAACAATAATTTTACCTCTGCAAAAATTAGTTCCAAAAGTGACTTCCCATAAGCGCAACAATTCTGGCCTGGCAAACTTGTAAAAAATAGGTATCAAAGTGACACCTATAACTACAAGTTAGTAAAACTTGTGTAAAAACTGAGAGAGGTTTTTTGTTTTTTCATATGTTCTTGACAAAAACCTCTCTTGGTTTTCAAAAATTCACTTTCAGTTGTTAGGAAAGCACGAAAAGAAAACATGTATAAAACATGAAAAATAGAGTGTTTTATTTCCTGAAAAAAAATAGGCCTCTAAGATGATAGAATATATCCCAAACCATAAAGTATATTCAAAACCTGAGAGAGGTTATTGGGTTTTGGTATGTTATGAACAAATAAATCCTCCAGGTTTGAAAATTGCTTTCCCATTTGTTCATAATCCCAACGTGAAGTTGGTTACTCAAAACTTTTAGAAGCATAGCGTGCTCTTAGTAGAAGCGCAACGTGGTCTTTGATAAGGATTTTGGAGCCCCTCCTAGAGGATTTTTGGGCTAAAAGTGGTATGGTTGGAAACATTATAGTGTCTTCTACACAACGGAACCATCAAGAACTACAAATGCCTTCTCCAAGCCTCTTAAAAATTGACTTCGAGTCAAGTTGTCCAAATGTGCAGAGAACCCTCCTATAGCGACTGTATTTGGGGAATTTCTCTCAAATGATAACACATGTGCATAAAATGAAGGAGGTTTTTATTTCTTGGTCTATTATTGACAAAAAAATCTTTCATTGTTTTCAAATTCATCCTCCTTAATTCAGAAACCAATTTTGAAGTAAATTTTTGACCAAGACAATCATTTGAAAATTGATGACAAGGAATGATGACATGACCATGATGAAAATTTATGACTTGGGATGAATGGAGGGAGTAGTAAGGAAACCTAGGCACACCAATGACCATTTTACAACCAAGATATGTCAAATTGTGTTTGAGAATTTTATTTTGAAAATGTAACAATTTGAGCTAATAACCCTATCAATCACATGAAAGAGAAAACTTGATCACGGGTGACTGACAGACTGACAATTACTAACAAAAGGCTTGGTTTGTACTAGTAGGCATGGTGAATCAGAAGAATTGTTATTTCCTTTCATCGATCTGTAACAATTCAAACAACTGTTCCTCTTTTCATAAGCTTGTAATACAAATGGCAGTAAGTATTTAGTAGTTGTTATTGCTCTATATTTGTCACAAAGAGTAGTTAAGTATTAAAAAATGCACATCAAGCTTATAACACACATAATGATGTCAACAGTATATAATTTTAGCATACCAATACAAACAAATGCTGATATAATATCCCAAGACATTGTAAAAAGACAGTATGACAAAATTTTGATAGAAATTCTGCTTCCTCTTCTCATGGGTTTGCTATACAAATGGGCAGTGCTTAGCATTTTTTTTGCTCAGGAAACTCCCCCCAGACCGAAGATATGGCACGTCCTCGTGCCATGAATTAGTAATAGGCTTCTTGGTCTTTTTTCCCGATGAGGCTGTAGGGGTATCTACAAGTTTCTTGGACTTTTGGTCCCGTAAAGGAATAGCTTGAGCATGAGGGTTTGGGTGGAGTAACAGTCCCTAGATCAAGAGTCTTCTTGCTAGTTTTGATTTAAGATGAGGGTTTGCAAATTGGTAAATGAACTCATCCCATGTTTTCTTCTATTTTTCCAACTCGGCTTAAGACAAGTAGTTTGATAAGGCCATGGTGAAATAAGTTGTTATGGGGATTGGTTACATTCTTCCTCACTTGGGAAGACATCTTCTCAAGAATCTTTAAAAAGGGAAAATCCAATGGCTTATTGAACTGAAAGTGAGCTAATAATCGAAAGTGATAGGATTTAAAGATGGAATATCTACCTTCACATGTAATTAATCTGGTGATGATTATGAGAGGGTTGATTAGCTCCTCTTTTATCCACTCTTTGGAGTATCCCTTAGCTCCAGAGATGTTATGAAGTTCGGTGTTCAAAACCGTTGAGGCAGTCTAAGATTGTTCCATTGTTGTTTATTTTTCCACCATGTTCACTCAATCCACTTGCATAGAACATGTAATGTCAAACCTACAATGAACAACCTGTAACAAGCATAGAAAATGTAATTTCAAACCTACAAAGAACAACCTGTAAAAAAAATAAACCAACAGAGTGGTTTGTTAAGGATATATACAACAATTTATAACACACATGAGTTTAGCACTTCAAAAATAAAATGATCGCTGATGTAATAACCTGTATCATGAAAACAATACATGAATTTTTACAAATATTTACTTCTTCTAGGAAATGTTATCATTTGTCAACTCATGAACCCCTCCCCCACACCTAAGTATTATGACACCTCATGATAAAAAATATAGGAAACCAGTCAGTTCTCCCGATCGCCGAAGATTTATAGTTTGTAAAGTGTAAAGATAAGTTTCACAGATAGGTCTAATGAGACGGTTAGAAGATGGCCCCACTTATAGGATAAGAGATCCTCTATATAGATAAGAAGAGGTAGGCAAGAGAGTTTCAAGATAGTCTTATAGTTAGTTCCCAATAGAAAGTTTATGGAGTTCATTAACCTTAGCTTAACCATACATACTTCATGTCAGCTTTGTCTGCAAGTAATGTCGTACATCAGGACAAGTTTAAATTTATTATTTATTTTTTTGTCAGATTATCATCCTCGCTAGGTAGAATGACCCGTTGCTAGCTAGCTTGTTCAGTACTCCGAAGGGTTTACCTAGTCATACCATAGGCCGGTACCCACTGCCAACATACCTGTTCAGTATCCCGACGGGTTAGCCTCTTACACCCTCAAAGACTGGCCCTCCATCTTTTAAGATTTTAGTATAAGATTTCTTTATGCAAGAAGATGGGGGGACAACTTTGAAAACAAATTTTTCTTTCTTTTTATTGGGATGGTATTTATGTTAGAGGATGAATTTCTGTTATACATATTCCTTAGTGATTTTCCTGATGTGAGGGGTACTTAAGAGGACGTGGCCTGTCTAAAGATATGATATAATCAAGTTATTTAGTGTGTAGTGGATGGTACCATTGAGAAAGAACAGAAAGGTATCTCTAGGGTCAACTCACTTTATTCTTTTGTAAGTTATTGTGATGTTTCCATGACTACCCGCTAATCAGACCTCCTTGTTACTCTTTAATAAATGTACTTTACTCACTTACTCAGGTTGCTTGAAGAAACTATACGAGAGACCTTTAAGCTTGATGGTTACGGTGTCACTTCCTTATATAGTGGTGAAGGTTTTCAAGAGCAACTGCTTCTTAATATGCGTTAAGAACAAGAAGATGAAAATATTTGCAAAAATATGGCTGACTACAACAAGTCATTATTCATTTGATGCTTAGCAGACAACAAGGTCCAAGTGTAACACTGTTTTTTTGAAGAAAATCCTTCTTTTATATTTCCTTGGAATTGTATACCCTTGGTGACATAAATACCTACAGAGATCTCTAAAATTGTTTGCAAAAACCACACTCTAAAATATAATAAACTAATGATATCAATGAGATCAATGAGATCAAGTCATAGGAACATGTATCTCATAGTTCTCTTATTAAATGAAAATGTAAAATGAGGTTGCATTAGACTTCTAAGCTAAACTAATAACATGCAACTTTTATTTACTATCCTACCCTACCTAAAAAGAAAGGGAAAAATATTTATTCAAGTGTAAGAACTCTTCCAATGTAACCATGTGCGGAGCAAGATAAGAAACATACGCATATCCATATATGCAAAATTTACCGCAGTGATTACCTAGATATGAAGAACAAACCAACCTACTTGTTTTGGCATCAGAAGGTGTTGAAGAAGAGAATTGTATTGTGGCCTGATGACCTCTTGAAACCAAATTTCAATGTAATATTGATGTTCATCAATAGTAATTTCTATGTTCTCCTTCATTATGTTATGCAAATCCTCTTCTTCTAGATGATTGATTTATGAAGCACATAAAGGATCTGCTGAGATGGATGTTGAGAACTCCTCAATATTAGGTCTTAATGATTTCTTTCCACTGGATGTAGTCCATAATTTTTCATCTTCCTTTGCATTTTGGCAAAGGAAAATCATTTTGTAGCTCATAGGACCTTGATTCTTCTAATATTTCTGGAGAGAGAGACAAGTTCTTGGCTATTGTCAAGATGTGTTCTTCCTGAGAATAAGAGATTCCAGCTATTGATGGGATTTGGGAGAGTTATTCCAAACTAATGGTCACCTTCGAATTCATTCTCTTGGTGGTGGTAAGAAAACAAAGGTTGTGTTGGTCAGTTCTGCAGAGGGCCCGAGTGGTCTTGCCTCATGTCCCACTATTATTGATGCTTCAACTTTTATTTTATAGTGCTCTCTATTTTAGTCTCTTCAGAGACTACTTTAGCTCTTTGGGTTGAGCTAGATCCCGTTGTTCAGTATAGGTCTGCGAACTTTATGAGTGGAGCATTCCTTCCCCCCAAAAGGTCGGAAGGAATCTTGGTTGAAAGGTCTAACGTATCTACCATTTGGATCTCTAGGTCTATTCATGAAAGAAAACAAAAACAAAAACAAAAAACTACCATTGGGTATGGGGGAGCCTGCAATAGTAGATGCGCAGGTTCTTACCTGTCGTCTTAAAGTTTCCCTACCACCAATCTAATGCTAAGGTCTAGGAATGATCTATTTCCTAACTACTTCTTACCTTGAGACAAATCCCCGACAATGGCGCCAAAAATGATGGGTGTTATATATGCACTAAAAACACACTAAAATACCCTCAATTTAAATTGTCAACCCAGGGTAAGTAAAATTAGAGTTGCAGCAAAATATATGCCAAAGGTAGAAGGGTTGGTAGGAGTATAGTCTAATTAAGGAAGGCAACTATCTAAGGCTAATCTACTCAAGAAAAACCTATCTGATGAGCAAACCCTACTAAGCAACTTGAAACTAGGTAACCTAAGTACTTTTGGGCCAAGGATCGATGGATAGTTCCTAAGAAAGCAAGTAAAACCCTACATATTCATGTATAAACCATCAACAACATAACGAAATCATCATTATACTTCTACACTATGTAATCAAAACTAGATTCAATAATTAACTAAGAAATATAATTGCAATTTAACTCTAGTAAGGAAATTACATGAAGGAAACTATGCTACCTCTATTCTAACAAACTACAATAAAGAAATGATTAAAAACATAAATTTAAAACATGACATTAAAAAGTAAACTAACAACTACATTAATCAACAATTAAGTAAGCAAGATATATGTAAAACTGAAATAAGCAATCTATCATAAAAAACTGAAATCAACTCTATCCATCCATCAAATCCTTGTCAAAGAAAGCTCAATTAAAAAAACTATGTTCTATCCTAAGTAAAACCCTGTTTTAACTTGATTCTAAAATCATGAATAAAAGACATAATCTACTATCTAATTATACATGGGGTTAGTCTATGGATTTTCAAATCCGTTCCTAATCTACAAGATTAATTAATGTTAACACAACTCTTTATTCTAACCTGCAAAAGAGAGTCAAAGCAATTAAATTACAACAAACTAATTTAACATAATAAAAACACATGTACAGGAAATAAAGAGAGCAATTAAATTATGAAATGCATGAATAACACAAAGACAGTAACCAGACTATTGGTGCTCTCCCCAGCAAGTCGTGGCTACTTCCTAAAATCCAACCACGAACTCAGCAACTCGAATTTCCCATGAAAACTCAAAAATACATTTCTTATGTAATCTGGCAATGTAAAATAGCAAAACAGAGTGAAATCATTTTTCTGTCTATCACACTGACAATTATAATGCTTAACAATCATTTGACCATCCTAGTGGTATTTATAATATTATAGACCAAGTGGTCGACCACAGGAGGTTCGAACCACTTCTAAAATTGGCAAATTTCATTAATGGTGCCCTAACTGCCAAAACAAAGTGAGCCAATAATCGCCCTCCATAACAACCCAAAATCGAGTTGTCAAGAGTTCAGTGGCTGGAGGGGATAAGCACAAACAAAACCCACATTCTCAATTCTCCCATCACTGGCTGCCAATACCATAACCGCCAAGTCACCCTATGTTTTTGTGCAGGACGGAGTGCCGGATCGAGTACCGAAACGAGTGCCGAATGCCGAATTGAGAACCATGAATTGCTCTTAATCCATTCACAATTTCAGGAAATGGCCCGTGTGAGAACTCACTAGGCATACTGCGCACAAAACCCATGTGCCATATTTTTCAAATTCCACTTCATCTTCCCAAAAATTAATGTTTAAGTTTGCTGCCTGTAATAGTGCCAGATGAAGTACTGGAACGAGTGCTGGAAGCATAAATGTAGTGCATTTTCGCCCTGTAACATCAAAAACCGTGAATTAGCTCTTGGAAATCATAAAACATGATGAATTATATCCAATACAATCATTAAACATGGATTATATGTACCAAGTGTCGATCATACCATTTTATCATGAAATTCCTCAAAACTCTCCTTCAAAAGATGAAAAACACATATATACATTCGACAAAAGTGTATAATAAATGTCATAAAATTGATCATATCTCGAGCCCAACAGAGGTCATGGAGAATAGGAGGCAAATATAGGGTCTTGTATATGTCTGGGATTTTTGCAGGTATAGGGGGTAAAGCAAGGGGTTTATAGCTAACTGGAGTTTCAACAATGGTAGGAGATAAAGGAGGAGGTTTGTGTCTCACTGGGCTATCTACAGATATTGGAGTGTGTACCAGATCTAGAGGTAAAGGCTGAATCCTTTGAGGTTCTTCAGCTTGAAACTGATCATTATGAATTTCAACAATAAATTCTTGACTAGGATTATAATAAGAGAGAATATAATTACAGATAAAACTAGCAATGTCTTGAATACAATTTGAACTTAAATACTTGATCTTTCTGGATTACTTTGTCATGTTTTAGATTCTTCCTCCAGTGGAGTCTTTGAATTGGAACTGATATGGAGAATGGAGTCGCTAGGTGAATGATCTCAACTTTATTTTGTCTGATCACTGTCCACCATCAGTAATCATATTTGGAACTTGAAGTGCACTACTGGAGAAAGTTCCCCAATATGGTCGCCATTATGTTAGCACCCTATAATTTCCCAGGTTGAGGAGAAAATCGACAGGGGTAACCACAAAACAACTTGGAGTCAAGGATCTATCCCTCCAAGACTCAGAGAGGGATCTCTCTATCAGATTTAGATTGGTTTGAGTATGGATCTTAGGCTAGCTCTTAAAAATATAATTTTCTTTAATTTTGAATGATTGGCTGAAGGAATACTTTAAGTCTCCATTGGGCTATGGGGTATGTGTTGGCAAATATTGACCCAGCAACGAATGTGTGTTGATGGTTGTTGTCATTGATGGCAACAGCAGAGATGGCAGGATAAGAAGGACACGCGTCAGACATCTGGAGGAGAGTCAGAGGTCAACTCATCGGAAAATCGGAGTTTCTGTGGACATGGAAACCTTGTATATTGGAATCGCGATCCGCGATCTCCGATAGGAGGTTTAAACCGTCCATTTGTGAGAACACGTGGCAAGAGATCCGGACGAGTCGGTATTCGGCGTTTCGGAGTTCTCGGTGACAAGAAACTCACAACCGCCGAAATCGCGATATCCCGATACGTGATTTTTCGATGGAGGTAAGCACCTACTGGGGTCCAGGTGACAGCGCAGAGGATAGGTGGCATCGGAGAATCGGGAATCGGAGGTTCATGAGTTCTGTGTTCAATTACAACAGAAACCCCGATTTCGCGATATGCGATATCACGACTAAATCTCAGCCATTGAATCGAGAATGAGATCTAGACCGTCTATTCGTGTGGACGCGTGGCAGCTTGGAGGCTCCATCGGAGTTTCGGGGATCGGGGTTTCAACATGCAAAGAAAACAATGCAACGAAAATCCCGATTTCGCGATATGCGAAATCCCGACTGACAGGTGGCAAAACCAGGTGATGACAGGTGGCACAACCAGGTGATGACACGTGGAACAACCAAGGAATGACAGGTGTCAGGCAGATTCAACACTTCAGGCACATAAAATTCACGAATCAGAGTGACACGTGGCAGGATCTAACACGTGTCAAACCACGTGTGACGTCAGCAGAGGCATCGAGGATCGGGACCATCCAT
>SNQJ01S0248167.1:0-13015 GCA_010110895.2 Picea sitchensis
TTTTCACACTCCAAAGTTTTACTGTAAAAATCCAACTTGGTTTTATGGGTAGCCAACCAGTCCATGACAATCAACAGGTCATAAGATCCTACATGAAGTATGTTTAGGTTTTCTTGGGTGGGAAATCTACTTATAACTAATTGACATGCTAGTATGACCTCTGTTACGTTTCTTTTGGTTCCAATGACTAGTTGTACCAGCAATGATTTAACATGTTTAACTTGTTGCAATTTACATTTCTCGACAGTTTGAGGGGAAACATAAATCAAATTAGAACCAGGCTCAATTAAAATGGAAACATGATGGTTGGCATTCATACCTTCCATCTCCACCACTGAAGCTTGGTGGTCAAATTGTCTATTATCCAAAGATGCATAAATTTGTGGCATGATCCTAGCCACATCATTGACTATTGTAGCCTCTTGGATGTTTTAGAACCTCTTATTGTTCTGTTCAGTATGCAGACAGTCCCTCAACAGATGTTCCTGTCCACAGCCCCAACATTTCAAGGTTTCTCTCTTCGAGTTATCAGTCTTACTTGGAACTGCTCCGAATGATTTATTTCCACTCTAGGATGGAAAATTTTGCTAATACAAACTTCTGGTAGGAAGGATCATCCTATAGATCTTCCCATGGTTCTTAGATCTCGAGGATTTAAACCCATTCTTATTGAATTCCTAATTGTTTTACTTCTTCCAGTCTTCATAGGGTTATTTCTTATTCTTGAATTTCTCATAGAAATACCTTGCCTTTTGAATAATATCTTCTAAAGTCTTTGTCTCATCAAACTCAACTTTGTCCTGGTAGGACTGAGGTAACACTAATAAATCATTGCATCTTTATTTTTTCATCCTTTATGTAGGGAACATACCTCATCAACTCGAGAAATTTGTTGATATATTCATCTATGGTGAGTTTTCCCAGCTTGAGTTCATAGAACTCGTTGGTCTTCCCAACAAAGTAATTTTATGACATATACTTCTTCTTGAATTATTTCTCAAATTGTTTCAATGACAAGTCCTTCTCATGGATTCCTTTCACATTCCTAAGGTCATCCCACCAAATGGAAGCATTCCCATTCAGGTTGAAAATGGCTATCCGAGCCTTTTAGTTTTCATAGTAGTCATAAACTTTTGCTTCTTCCCCCTTCTTAATCTCTCCATCGAAGGTGGGTGGTTTGAATTTCTTGAACTCTTCAGGGTCATGACTCTTGGAATGTTTCCTCTTATTTCCTATCGTCTAAGAATGGGAACTAGTTTTTCCACTAGAATATTCCTTAGAGTTTTCATTGTCCTCAAAATATTTCAGTGAATGTCTCTTGGCCCCATGTTCGGCCTTCCTTGAGGTGCTCCTCCTGGTGTGGCCACTTTACGGACCATGCTTTTGTATCTCAGGTGGACTTGGAGTTTTATTAGTATGATGCATGTCCACATGACTGGCAGCTGGACCATGTTGTAGTTACCTTCATATATCTAATAGACTTTACAGTAGGACTGCATTAATTTCAGTCTTCTTTTCCTTCTCCTTTATCAACCTTTCATTGTCATCCTTATAACTCTATAATTTTTCCATGAGGCTTCTTACTATTTCGGCCAAATATGGATGGGTTTCTACCTCCCTCCATTCATCATATTCTTCATATCTATTGTGGGAGCTCTCCTAGAACTCATGGTGTGTCACCATCCCTTAAGTTGTAGTTTTCTTGCTATTCACAGACTTCTTGAGTGCTGATAATTTTTTTATGTTAGTTACTAATCTACCAATTCATGAACAACAAATATCATTTCAAAGTGAAGTCATATTTTTTATTTGGACACATTAGCAACATACAGTGCAGACTTCCAAAACATCTATCAACTGTAGAAGGTTTCATTCCTCTCTTCAGTAGAGGTTCAAACAAGTTTCTTATAGAAGGGGGGTAAGGTAAGGTGTTACCCTTAAAGTTCTCTAATGATATTTTTATGCGACTCGTACATGAGACCAAGAAGGACAAGTGTTGTTGCCATGCTACAATACCAATTTGTAACACAACCAATCCCTAAATACTCTTTTAAGGGGAGGGACATCATAATTTTGTTTTTCCTAACTATCTCAAATCCTAATTCTGGAATCTCCATTGGCTACTGCTTGTCACGAGATTTCTAATGGTCGCCACCACACTAAAATATGAGTTCTGGTTTGCAAGTTATTTCCTCTCGAAGTTATATGGGAGTTATTATTTGGGGTATTCATCGTTCAACGTTGAATGACCCATTTATTACTACATGCATACTCCCCGAAGTCCCAAAATCTCTCCACGTGGCCATGGTTGTTCAACAATCAACATTTTGTGTTTTACTTTAAATGTCGACGTTCAACTATTGACGTGGAACGTCCCTTTTTCTTCTTTTAACATTCGACATTGAGGTTGAACGTTTGACATTTGGCGATCAGTGTTGAATGTCCCTTTTTCGACGTTGACGATCGACGATTGACGTTGAATGTCCCTTTTTTAGCGTTCGATGTTCAATTTTGATATTGAATGTTTGACATTCAATGATTGGATTTGAATGTCTCTCTACTATAATAAACCCCAAATATTCTAAACTCCCGAAGTCCCGAACTCCTAAAGTCCTAGTTGCATCATCAACCACATTGGCCAGGCAACACGAACCATAGGCTGACACACAGTGAGGGCCAGGGGTGACACGTGTCCTCATTAGGGGGTGACAAGTGTCATTCTATAATAGGAATAAGGGGTCTGTGAATCATCCATATCTCGGTGATATGTGGCACCTTAGTTGTGGCTCCACGTTACACTGGTTGATGTCTGTGAGCTAGGTCGGCCCCAGACATACGACCGTATAACTTCTTTCAAATCTCATGGTCAAGGTATGTCCACGTCGATCCATATATGCACAACTCCCATTACTTCACAACTTTGGGCTTCAGAGCTTACCAAATCCTCACATCACAAATTCCCTGAAGAGCCAAGTCTCCTAACTCTCAAATCTAGTGCCACATGTCCTCTACTTATCAACAATTGAGATTCACTTTGTCTTTCATGAATTCCAGAGTTTTCACACTTTGAAGACTCTTGGCCAAGTTCCTCTAGAGTACGAAGTCTCTGGATTATAGGATATCCTGCCATGTAGCCTCTCTTCCAATGAATCTAGTCCAACGGACGACATTTGATAGGGGATAAGAGGGGTCCATGTGTCACTCCATGATGCATTCCCAGTTGTTTGGGACGTTAAGAGGGGTTCTCAATGGATTCCTTAGATCAACGGTTGAGAGGGATCCCAAAGGATCCTAGGATCGACAGTCCATGTCACTTCGTAAGTTCGGCATTCAAGAGTTAGGCGTGCAACTTCCAACTTCCTCCTGGAGCTCTGAATCTCTGAACCACACCCAATCTATCACCACATGTGCCTAGCATTCATGGCCAAGATTTACTCTGGCTTGTAGAGATCCGAGGAAACTCGTGCATTACTATGTCTTTTCATTGATACCATCGAATACCCGAAATTATGGATAGTCGTTGATATATGAACACACGTTCCTCTATTCTCAATGGTCCATATTAACTTTGTGACTCCAACATTCAGGAGTTTCGGCGTTAGACCACTCCTATTTTGTCGAAGTGGAACTTCATCGAAGTACTTAACGCTGCCCCTTCCTAAGTTTGATCTAACGGCTGAGAGAGATTTCCAATGGAGTCCCAGATCCATGGTTCTCATCAAATTAAAATTTGTGACTTCAGACTTCAACTGTTTTCGAGAGTTGTGGACTCATAAGTCTCAAAGTCCTAAAGCCAAAGTAGCTTCGCTCCTTTCGGGCTTAGCGAGGGGCTTCCAACCATGGGTCATATAGGATCATATTGAGATTCCAGGCTACACTTAGCTCTTAGTCGAGACTTGATTAAGGCCATGTGTATGAGCCCTCAGTCACATGGGTGGAAGGTCTGAAGGAAATGCCCTTCTACCATAGAGTTTCACTCAACATTTCCACTAAGGTAAAATCAAAGGGTCAACAGAACTTATACGTTTCACATAATCCTACCCCGACTCTTCTGTGGATTCACATCCCATAACTCTCTCATGGATAAACTGAGGTAAATCGAAGACCATGTAAATATAATAGTTTAAATAAGTAAATGATTTCTAATAATTATTCAAACACTGCAATACATAACCATAAACACAGACATTCAATCATTGCATCCAATGTATTACATAGAGTATGAAAATACTTATCAAATTTGGAAAATGTGAAGCACCTACTGAAAGGGGGTACATGTTTCCACCCAACCATAGGCACAACCACTCCTAACAGATTTACTATTGGCCACTCCTGAGCCATACCAGGATTCTATGAGAGAGATTCTTTCTCCTTGATCCACGATAGTCAGGGACATATGTTACTCTCCTCCTCCCACGGGAACTTGGAAACCAATTTTCTCTACTCCAAGTAAGGAGGTATGCGTGATCACTTCCTCAGTCACTTGTCATCCTTGTTTATCAAATTGTAGCGAAACCCTACCCCCAAGTTCTTGCAGCCAAAATGAGCTTTCTCCTCCGTTTTCCTCTCAACTCCAAATTCGAACCCCGCTCTCTTTGCTTCTTGAGATTGTTTCTCTCTACTCTGCTTCCTTGTCAATTTTCCTCTTTCCCTCAAATTACTTCCTTTATTTCCTTCCTCAACAATGTTGCATGGGTCTGAATCCCCAAATTGTGGTCAGACCTGGAAACCTTACAGATGGGTACCCTACCCCATCTCCTCATTAACTCTTGAGGAGGGCCTTCCAACTATCATCTTGACTGCTAATTCATTTATGGGTGAGAGGACTATTGAGCAGTTACATCCAGTAAGTACCAGTTTGGTGAGTGTCATCTCAACCATTGTTGGTTTCCATCACCATCTCTCTCATAGCCACCATGGTCTATCTTGGAAAACTCCCCCCCTATCAACAATTGTGCAACACATAACCATTTTCTATTAATAACAGAAAATGCATACATTGACCCTTTTATACAAAGGTTCATCAAATCAAACATTCACACATATTTATTCTTCCATAGTCTCTTGGCCAATTATAGTTATATTTACAAACTGGGGGAAACAGGGGTGTTACAACCAATCCAAAACATACTTAGCCAATGAATCAATCAATTGATTAGAGTGCCAAGAACATGAACATATATAATGTAATAAAAATAAAGTTCCAATAGGAATACCCTAAGGAATCGTTAGTGCAAAGTGGGATTGTAGACACGGTACACTCCGTTTAATTGTGACACTACCAGTTGAGCATCTAAGTGAACCTGGAGGTGGGAAATACCATGTGACAAAGTGTCTCATAGTAACTCAATCACAACACTATACTTAGAAACATTATTGGTTGCTTCACCAAGGCAATCATCGCTAGAGGACACCAACTGGCCAGTGGGAGTAAAGATAACCTAAGTTGCAGAAGGAAACCTTCGATTGTGTTCACTAGAACCGTCTATGAATCGAACATAGACTTTGAATTCCCTTGGCATCTGCCATAATGTAGAGACACAATCAACTACACATCTGTTAGACGAAAATATACTAACATATCTACATAGATATATACATTAATTACAAGAATCCACATTCAGGTGACCAACCTAAGCATAGTATTTCTTTAAGTAGAGCCCATTTCTAGGCTCAGGCCACACATTACCTTCGAAATCAACCAATTCATAAGCACCCTTTTCCAAGACTTTATTTATGATGAAGGGTCCATAGCACATGGGTTTAAACTTGCCTGCACCCAAGGGATATTTATCTTGATCATAGACCAATACAAGATAGCCTTCAGAGAAAACCGTAGGGAAAACCTTACGATCATACTAACACTTGACACGCCATTTATGAGCCTCATTAGCTAAGGCTTCATCTCGACGTTGCTCATCGAGTTTCTCTAAGTGAACAAGAAACTCTTCAAGGTCAGTTGTGTCGGGTAGTAATTCCACTACCAACTTGAGAGATGGAATTTGGCACTCAATAGGCAAGACTTCCTCCACCCTGTAAACGATTTGGAAAGGATAAAAACCCATAGCAGTATTGATGGAGGTTCGGTAAGCCCAAAGTATGGATTACAAAATCAAATGCCAATTCAATTTGACCAAATTTATTGTCCGTTTAAGAATGGTTTTAAGATACTTATTAACGGCTTATACTTGGACATTCGCCTGTGGATAATAGGGTGAACAACGATCTTGTTTAAAAACAATCTTTGATTTTAACTCAGTCATCATTTTATTCTGAAAGTGATTGCCATGGTCCATGACAATATCTTTCATAATATCGAACCTAGAGACGATTTGGTTAAAAACAAAAAGTGTTGATGTTTCACCGTCATTACTAAACATTGGCATGGCCTCAAATGACTTGGTGAATTTGTATATGGCCACAATGATGTAACTATGCCCCTTGGAAGAAGCCCGGTGACAAGTAGTAAAATCAACCCCCCACTTAGTGAAGGGGCCAACGACAATTATAGGAAACATGGGAGCATGATGTGCCTACATCTTCTGAGAGAAGGTATGGCATGGGTGGAACCTCTTGACCACCTCAATACAATATTTAAACAACAAGGGCTAGAAGTACCCAACTCAGATAATTTTTTGAATTGTAGCTAACCCAGAAATGTGACCACCACATGCTCCAGTGTGGCAGTCATTTATAAAAATATATGCTTCCTCGTGAGTAAGACAACAATGAAGGACACAATCCACTCCTCAATGATACAAAATTTCATCAATGATAACATAGTTGCATGCTTGATGGCATATCCATCGATGCTTATCACAAGAGGCAGAGGGGGTACACTTCAGGGTCTGAAGGTACACAAGTATATCTCCATACTAGGGATTAGAAGATGAAATAACGAAGAAATCCTCATTGAAAAACGCATCTTCAGGTAAATCATTTCCACTGTCAACCGAAAGTTCTGAGATTAGTTCTGCAAAAACCAAATATTTCTTAGACTTCGCCAAAACAAAATCCAAGTCAAATTCTTGAATAATTACTATCCACCGACTTATGTTCCCGCATATGACATGTCGTGTCAAAACATATTGGAATGGATTGACGACAACCACTACGATGGTTTTAAACAACAAGATATAATGACGGAACCTCTGGACAATATGAACTATTGCCAGAGACAACTTCTCAATGTGGGTGTAGTTGAGTTTCGGTCCGAATAAACCTTGTCTAAGATAGTAGATAACGTGCTCTTGGAGCATGTCATCTTCTTGCACTAAGACCATACAGATGGTGGACTATGTTGCAACTAGATATAACAATAATTCCTTGGCATAATTAGGCGGGATGAGTAGAGGGGTGGAAATAAGGGAATTTTTCAGTGCATCGAAAGAATGTTGAGCTTCTTCATCCCAATAAAAAGGGACTCATTTTTTCAATAACTACATAAAAGCTTTTGTAATCTCGACATATTTGGTAAGAATCATCTTAGAAATTTTTCCTTTCCTTGGAGCCTCTGAAGTTGTGGTATCATGCGTGGGGGAGGTAATTGAACTATTGCCTCAACCTTGAGAGGATCGACCATTATTCCTCTGTTGGATACAATGAAACCCAACAAACGTCCTGACGTAACACAAAAAATAAACTTTTTCGGATTCAAGAAAATCCGGTAGTAGTGACACCTTTCAAAGATAAGTCAAATATGTTTAGGATGACCAGATCTCTTGCGAGAATGCAATGCAATATCATCTAGATATGCTTCGACTATATGCTTGACATTGTGGAAATAAAATGACATGGTCCGCTGAAAAGTGGCTTCAACATTTTTAAGACCAAAAGTCATTTTCTTGTACGTGAAGGTACCCCAAGGATATATAAAGTCATCTTATGTTGATCCTTGGGCAGGATTTGAATCTAATTATATCCAGAAAAACCATCCATAAAAGAGAAAACCTCACAACCCTCACATTCATCGTTGATCTAATTGATGAAGGAGGTAAGAAATTTGTCCTTCGGACATGCCTTATTCAAATTGTGAAATTCCATGCACACTCGAATCATGCCTTTATTTTTGTCAATTGGAACGAGATTTGATACCCATTTAGTTAACTGTATCGGGTAGATGAAACCAACTTTAATCAATTTCTCTACTTCGACCTTAATAGCCGCCACTTTCCTAGAGTTGACTGGGAAAAGATTATGTCGGATAGGCTTGGAATAAGGGTAAGTTCAAATTTCATGCTCCACAATTTGAGGGTCAATGCCTAACATTTCCTCATAAAACTAAGAAAAAAAATCATGAAACTCTTTAAACAACTCAGTGTAAATCTGCACCTCTTCAGGAGAACAATCTTCCCCAATGAAAATGGTTTCTATGACTCCAGGCATTTTGGAGATGTTGATTGGAATCGTTTCAGATATACTCACCATGTTACGTTCAGAATAAACCTCGTGAGTTTCCAAATGGTTAACTAGACACGAGACATATCCTTTAATGGTCGTAGTGAACTCTCTTGCCTCTACTCTTCTAAGCTCGGGTAAAAAATATGATATATTATGAAGATTTTCCCATGGCATATCAAGACTTGCCATTGCCTCTAGAATCACCTCATCAAAGGGAAAGACAGATTCTAAAGAACCGTGAGAAGCGAGGGAGTATTGAGCCCAAATAGGCTCCAAAATAAGATCCAACTCTTCAGGGGGAGCCAAATCAAAGTTGTCTGAGGTTTGTTGGACAACGTTGTACGAAACCTCAACTGTAGATAAAGGCATGGCCATGCCAGGATTCCCTATCCCTTCCATTGAAGTTGATGGGGAAGTTTACATCCACGAATCATCAAAATAGCTCGTTTGAAACCAAGCAATGTGTAAAAATGCAGATTTAGGCTGATCAGGGACAGTCGAAATATACTTGACGCCATTCGAAGGTGGAGGGAAATTTAAAGTTCCCATCAAGGATGGAAATAAACCATCACCTAAATTGACGCTACCTTAATACATATTGTCAATCATCCAAGACCATGGATTCCCCCAATGAATGGTTAGGATGACAAAAGGACAACTGGTCGAGGTAACTATCCTACCTTCGTGGGGAAAGCAAAGCACTCAGAAAACTAAGGATACCACCATCATCATTGTGTAAGTCCAAATTATCCCTAACAATAGATTGTAGTTGAGAGGTGCATAGACCACTTCAACCTCTACTGATCTGGAATATATTTGCATAACGAAATGAATATAGATTATTATCAAAATATGCTTAACAAATAATAACAGATATACAATAAAATTGGTTTCTATTCAATAAGGAAATAAGATGAAACTGTAAAATGAAGCAGGTACAAGCTTGCTAGAATGGTGGTGACTTATCTCTGAGAAGAGATGTGACGGTTGGGCTCATTCACAAGAATATGATTACAATGAGGCTCTGAAGGCCTTTCTACAATAAACAAGAATGTAAAAAACCCTAGACATCCAAAAAACCTAACCCTAGGAAACAATGCGCCAAAAGTCATGTGGGCCCCGTTTGGGTAAGTTAGCACATCAACTTCCTGGGGTCAAAATGTTTGCATACGATCTCCATTTTAGGTGAATGATATCCCATTGGAAAGGTATATCCAAGGAATACACATTTTAGGGCCTCAAAATGGCCTTGCAGGTTAGGGACCCAAAAACTAGGGAAAAACTTCCAAACTGAAAAACTACCAAAATGAGCCAGTTGGAATAAGTGGGAGGCCACCAACATCTATCTCGATCGATCCTCCCCCATTAATAATAAATGGTCTCCATTGCATTAAGTTCCCCCATCATATGATGAAATTTCTGTTGAATTTGGCCCCAGGTGAGCCACTTACCTTGGTGCAGGAGCTGCCCTGCTTTGACAACTCGATACAGCTGGATCCTTTGATGGTGAGTGCCCTTGATCTATTTGTCAACAATATGATCAATGGATTCCTGTTGTATGCAGTTTGGGTTGATATCTGTTGGTGTCAACTGTTCTGCTATCTCTGAGGTGTCCAATAATGGTGGGAAATACGGTCGAAGGATATCCATGTTGAACACTAGGTGCAAACCAAGGAAAGGAGAAATGTTGAGCTCAAAAGCATTATCAACCAAAACCTTGGTGATGGTGTACACCCCATAATGAAGTGGGAAAATCTTCCAATGGGGTCCTGTAAGGCACTCTTTCTGCAAGTTCAACCAAATTTTGTCTCCCACCTAAAACTTATGTGGCACCCAGTGTTGATCATGGCACTGCTTGTACATTTCATTCGACTTCTGTAGGATATCCTAAACCTATTGGAGGATGTGTTGGATCCTCTTAATGAACCGGGTGGCTTTGTCAACTTTAGTTGGAGTAGGAGATGGGTCGGTCGTGGTGACTACATGGGGTAGTGCAACATCTATGGGACCCAATGGTTGGAATCCAAACCACACCTGAAAGGGGTTGTGTCCAGTTGAGCTATGCTGGGATCGGTTGTAGTTATGCTGAACATAGGGGAGACTGTCATCCCATGTGTGAGGGTTCTTGGAATTATATATGCAAAATATATGCACAATAATTCAATTTACGACCTCGATTTGGCCATCTATCTAGGGGTGGAAGGCCTTGGATTTGGTGGGATTGGTGTCCAACAATGACCAGAGGCTTGACTAGAATGTGTTGAAAAATCAACTATCCCAATATGAGACAACGGTTTGTGGGATTCCAAAATGTACCCAGACTCATTCAAAGAAGATATTGGAAGTGGCCTCTGATGTGATGCTCTTCTTGCAAGTGGCTAGAATCTCCATCTTAGAAAAGTGATTCACAACCACAAAAACATAGTCATTTCCCTGCATGGTGGATAGGAGGCCCGACATGTAGTCCATTGAGATGGATTCCCATGGCCTATTAGGAGTAGGAAGAGGGGTGTATAGGCCCTATTTCTTACTGTTCGGTTTGGAAATCGCATAGGTAGTGCAGGACTTGATATATTTGTTGACCTCCTGTCGAAGTTTCAACCAGTAGAAATGTTTTTGCAGCATTGCCACTGTCTTCTCAATGACAAAGTGTCCTGCCACTCGATTGTAGTGGGATTCCTAGATCAACTTTGCTTGCTTTCTTGATGGAATGTAGATATGGCCCATACGACACAACACCCTGTCTTGAATATGGAAATTAGTGACAACTGCATTTGCGCCCAACATTTGGTAGGTGGTGGTAAAGTCTAGGTCTGTCTCATAGATTTGGGGCCATCAAGAGGTCACATGGCCGCAAGAATCTAGCACCATGGTGAGTGTCACGACTGGCGGTCTCCTGAGCCAATCAACGACGCGGTTGGTGCTTCCCATTTTATACTTGATTTTGAGGTGGAATTGTTCCAAGTACTTGGACCACTTCTGATGGTGGTCATTCTGCAATTTTCCTTGTGTCTGCATGAACTGTAGTGGCTTATGATCAATGTGGATGACTGTCTCCTTCCGAAGAATGTAATGTCTCCACTAGCAGTGGGATTTCACAATGGAGTACATTTCTTTGTCATAAGTAGGGTACTTATGGAAAACATATGATAGTGTCTCACTATGATAGGCCACGGGGTGGTTGTGCTTAGTGAGAATGATGCCCACAGGATAGTCTGAAGCATATGTCTCAATCTCAAAGGGTTGTTGTAGATTTGGTAGTGAAATTACTGGGGATGAGCACAACCGTTGCTTCAAATCATCGAACGCTTGTTTTTGGTACCGACTGTACAAAAATTTCTCCTTACCACCACCTCTGGTTACTTAGTTGAGGGCCCATGCAACATGGGAGAATCCCAACACAAACTTGCAATAGAAATTGGCAAGGCCCAAGAAGCTCTGAAGCACAGTGAGTGTGGTTGGGGCTAGCCATTTACGAATGACTTGGATTTTGGTTGGATACACATGTACACCATGTTTATCAATGATGTATCCTAGGTAATGAAACATGTCCATGCTGAAGGAGAATTTTTCCAAGTTGGCGTAGAGATGGTGCTACCGTAGGGTGTGAAAAACCTACTGAATATGTTGCAAGTGTTCTGCCCAAGTCTTGTTGTAAATGAGTATGTCATCCAGATACACCACTACAAATGTATTGGTGAATGGTCGCAATATATCATCCATCATCCTCATGAAAGTGGATGGAGAATTTTTCAAACCAAAGGGCACGACCAACCATTCAAAAATACCTTCCTTTGACTTGAAGGCAGTCTTCCAAAAATCTGTCTATTCTATCGAGACCTGGTGGTAGCCAGACTTCAGATCAATCTTAATAAAGTATTTGTCCCCCATGATATGATCAAGGAGGTCGTCGATTCAGGGAATCATGTACCGGTTTTTGACTGTGATTTTATTCAGAGCCCGATAATCAATGAAGAGTTGTCAGGTTCCATATTTCTTACGTACCAGAATGATTGGGACCCTGCAAGGTGATGAGATAGGATGGATGTGCCCCTCGTGGAGGAGTTCTTGGATATTCTGCTTGATCTCCTCATTCTATAACAAAGAGTAATGGTAGATTGATCCATTAGGCAGTGGTGCATTGGGGGTCAAATCGATGGGGTTCTTGACTTGACAGTGCAAAGGTACCCTGATAGGTGAGGAGAATATATCTGAGTATTCTTCCATGACCTTATCCACTTTCTTCTACTGTGTGGAGAGGTTGGTCATGGAGACCCTGGCTGTGGCTGAGTTGTTTCACTCATTCTGAGAGAGAATCACAAAGAAGACAAACTTCCTTGTCTGAGAGATGACATTTCTGCATTGCTTGGTAGAGATCAAGGAAATAGAATTGGGTGGGAATGCCTCAGGTATATTGTATAATTTCTTGTTTAAAGTAATAATAACACTGCGAGGCCTAGACTCATATACAACATGATGTTTCCATAAATATGGTTGGCCCAAAAGAACATTACAAACTTCGAGAGGGGAAACATCACAAAATACCTTGTCTTTGAAGGACTTGATGTCGTATGATAGGAAACATTGTTGGTTGACGCGGATGTCTCTTCCTTGG
>SNQJ01S0248169.1:0-13015 GCA_010110895.2 Picea sitchensis
AATGAGTCATATTTACATCAAACACTATTGGGTCCATTACCCAAACCTTTGTGCTACGGGTCTTTCTTCAAGGGTTGACATCAATGACAACCAATCTTAATCAACGGTTGTAACATCTCATAAGGATCCTCCATTAATGAGCATTCAGAGGAAGAAGAAATGAGGAAATGAAGAGAAGTTGACTTCCATTAATAAAAAATTCTCAGGTCTAATACATAACCAGAGCACAGACCACTTAGTCAAAGCATTACAACTTGGGAGCCTAAGTTCATCCCTTCAAACCCTTGCTAACGCATTTCAACTATCTATTTAAAACAAAAAGGGAGGCAATAGCTGGAGGTACGAGCTGGCCTCCTTCCCTTGAAAATATCTAAGAGTTTATTTCATCTAACAACTTAGCTAACAAACTATGCTAAAAAATAGGAAAATGTTGGTGACTAATCCAACCAACTTTCAAACTAATTTTATTCCCCTTAGTTGTGCAGCTCCTTGTTAGCCATGTGTCTTTCAATAGCATGTTGTTGTCCCAATGATGCCAGCTATTGCACTACAATTTTCTCCATCATCATCCATCCAAAAAGTTGTTGGCCTTGCTGCGTATGTGTGCCAACCTTTATCCTCTGTGAAATATTGGGTAGCACCACTGTGCTACACCTGTATGCAGACTCTGGGGATTTTCAAAACTGTGAAAATGAAATCTTCATTCTATTATGGTATTTGTACAGACAAACTTTTTTCCTTAGTATGTTTCACAATGTTGCATCCATGTCTTTGTTTCCATATTCTTCCATCCAAGAACCTGGTATTGACTATCACAAGCATTTCAAGGAACCTATTAATGCATACATTAACGAAATACCCAAAATCTTCAAGATAGAGCTCATATAATTTGCAAGAGTGTTGTTATTTGCACGCATAACTTAGGAATCAAGAACACTCTTTTTTCTTGTGGAAGAAGTCATGCATCCTTACTCACGGGCCAAGATAAAAGACAAAAGGAATATAGTCTTGCTTGAATTTTCTAAAGGAGAAATTCACAGATGGTGTATCTTTGTGCAAATTTTGTCTCTGCCAGAAATTAGGTAGCGCCTGCCAAACAATTTGGTAGCGCTCTGTGTGGCACCCATAGTTACACTACTCCCAGGAGAAAATGTAGTTCCCAAGAGAAAACGCAGCACCCAGGAGAAAACATAGTGCCCAGGAGAAAACACAGCGCCCAGGAAATTTATAGCACCCAGGGGAAAACACAGCGCCCAGGAAATTTGGCAACGCACTGCACTTTTCACATCCATTCCTTGGCTTTGGGTGTCGAATTATTTGTTTGCCTCTTATTTTGACATGTGAACATGACTCGAGAGTTGACAGATTTATAAGCTTGATTTAGCACATGAACTTGGCTTTGAGTTTGGGCTTTGTGTGTTGACATGTAGGTTTATTGCATGGCTAGTGTAAGAAATGAGCATGTGTCTTGGGTTTTAGAAAAATCTATGCTTAGACAATATGCAATAATTCTAAGGAATATGTAGTTTAGGCATAACTTAGGCATAGGGAATTAAAAAATCATTTACCTCATATCTTTAGTAATGTGAGATTTTTCAAATATAAAATATATTTGAAGATACAAAGCATAGAATAGGGGTTTATCAATTTGATGAATTTTTGTATTGTAGGTAAAAAAGACAAATGCCATAGGTTTTTGGAGAAAAATATTCATGAATTAAGACTCTTCTTGACTCAATAAGGAAATTGGAGTTTATGAGCTAGGGAAAATGAGAAAAAAGATTTCAACATTTTAGCACAAGGATGCTAAAGACACTTAAAATTTCCATAAAAATTGAGTGTTAACACAATCCTTCAAAGTTCACGATATGGTGACACATGTCCAACCCAGATCAATGGATCCTAGCTTCTTCAGTTGTTCAAGCTTCGACGATTTCAAACTTTCGTCCTTCGAATTCTCCCGAAGTGTTTTCACCCGAAACTGATGGATTTTTGCCATGCGTCCTTTCAGACGATGGACGGTCCCAAATAACTTTGGGACTTTAGCAAGTCCACTCTCCCTTTTTCCTTGGCTCCTCCTTAGAGGTGACCTTGGGTGGTGACCTTACACAAAAACGTGATTGTGGGCATGCTCAAAGGTGGTTTGAGACCAAACTAGTTTTAGTCTCGCAATTCGCCTTGAGCCTACACACGTCCTTCCTCCAAAACCATGGTTTGGATTGTGGCCCACCCTCAACTTCGTAAAGCTCGAGCACCTTATATCCCTGCAATGTGAGGTGACCGTCGATCTCATAATCTTGATGATTCTTCTAAAAATATGACTGAGATCTACCTCCAACAGTTTAGATATCCCTCTCCCAGATCGACGGCTGGGATCATTCCTCCTCCTGATCTTTTGACTCCTTCCGACTTGGAAGAGTTTGTGGATATTCAAAGGTTTTAGCCTTTGAAATTTCTCTTGCGATTCTGCCTCTTGGATCTTGTCTTCTCTCTTGTAATATTTATCTCTTCTGAGCTTTAGGACTTAGAATAAGTTCAACTCCTACACACTCTTGCATTATCTCTTCTGAGCTTTTCGATTTACTCAACCTCCTAACAGTCTCGGCCCTTTTGTTTCCTTTCAAAGGAAAACTTTGTGCCCTCCTGGAAACCTTATGCTCAAAGCACACCTTGTTGAGCATTTTCTACAGAGTGTTCAACAGCTCTATGAGTATCTCCCTCTAATAATCTTCTCCTTGAACTCGATAAAGAGTTATCTTTATACACACTTGCACCCACTCAATGCCCACCTGGAAGAGCCCTATAGAGTTCTCAGTGACTCTTTATCTCTCTGAACTCAACACAGAGTTCTTCCTATACACTCCTTGCAGTTCTGTTGATGAAGGTTCAATAGTATCTCTCCTGAGCTTCTCTGAGGTTGACTTACCTCTGTCAATGCACTCCTTGGAGACAATGTGCACTACTTTCACTCAAAAACTCAAATAAGATAAACAATTGAAACTTATTCAATACTTCACCAATTTACGCATTCAAACCAAACTGATTTAAGAAAAAGTTCAAATTTCATTTTCTTTCCGAGCTCTTCTCTGCTCTATAATAATTTTTTAGCACTAGCCCCTTTCTCTAAATCCCCAACCCACGCGACCATGGATCATGACCAAGCGCTAGATCGATAAGCGCTTACTCGGGCCTTCAGCTTTGGAAGTTTTCAAAGCACCACACAACAATCTCTTGGAGTTCTAGATTACCAAACTCGCGAAGTAGGGCGGATCAATCATCCACGTCTACTCAGCATCTGATGGCTGACACTCACTATGGAACTTCAGGCATCTAATTTTTGGAACTTTGAATATTCGGGACTTCGTAGGATTTCACATCCATGCATCTGAAATGTTAATCTCCGAACATTCCCAATCACGTTTGGTGACATCATTACATCGCATCACTTAACATTTTACAATTGCAGGGGCATGCAACAGTGGTTTGGAGTAACCTTCCTTTCATCCCGCAATTCTTATGATGTTGACACATAACCCCTTGGTGAAACCATGGTTTGGATTGCAGGACCTCCTTGGAGAATTAACTCTTATGCAACTTGGCTCCCCGCAATGCCTCCTAGCCATCAATCTTGATGTATCATGATTAACGCTAGTGGGGGTCATCCAACATTAAAGTATGTTACATAACCTCTTCCCCACTAGCCCTGCTCATATAACAAGCCACATGGTGGAATACTAGTGGCTGACTCGTGGCCCAATCATATAGGTGTCACACATCACATTCCATATGGAATTTCAAAATTCTATGGGTTCAAAACCCACTGACATGTGGTGCACAACCCATGTGTCCATGTCAAACCAAGTGACAGCACCATGCCACGTCACTTTGGATTTTCGGACTTCATCCCTTCTCTTTTTTCTAGCATCATACTTCATCCAGGTTAACCCTTCTGCACCTTCCCCAGATCCGACGATCGTAAGGGATTTCCCTTCCTTCCGAACAGATCCTACGGTGCAGAACAGACTCTGTTACTTTGCAGATTTCCAAAGGAATTCACAGCTAACTTCCTCGCAATACTACCAGATCTGACGGTCGTGAAGAATTCTCCTTCTCTCGGATAGATCCTAATGTCCACATTACCCTGCGGCCCAATACCACTTATGCCATGGTTTTACGACACCGCTACTCCTCCTGAGCTTCATAACACGGACAAGGTAACTTCTTGGCACTCGGGAAGGTTCAGAGGTTCGAAATTGGTTCCTCTTAACACAATTTCCACCTAAAACTTCAGGTCCAATGACCACTTATCTAGCCCATCCAGGCTCCGCGTTGAAACCATAGGTTTGAACTCAAATTTTGTCTACTTCGACAACAATTATTTCCAAACATTTTTCTTCATTTTCCACTAACATGGCCCATCCAGGCTCAGTGTTGAAAACCATGCTCTGATACCATTTTGTAACATCCTCGACCACCAACAGGTCGAGAAATTCTACCTACACAACCTTAACTTTGTATTTAAATCTCTGATACTATATTGTAACATACCCAGCCATCAATAGGACTGGGCAATGCCACTACTCAGCTCTGACTTAGCTACGATACCAAACTATAGCATCCTTGACCCTCCACAGAGACCGGGCAATGCCACTACTATGGAATATTCACATATAAATATAATATGCATTAAATCAAATTAACACATTTTAACATAGAGTTATTGTTACCATTCAGATTTAAATAGAATTAACAGCAATTCATACATGCAATGGAACACATGATAACATTCCAGCATTATGCATAACATAAAATTAAGCAGGTAAATTATACTTATATTTCAACTAGAATAACACCACCAACTGCGTGCAGACCTTCCATGAACCTCCCAGCCATAGACCACGCTGCTCATCACTCTCAGTAGTAGGTCACCCCCGAGTTGGGACTAAGCTCCACCGAGAAAGGGAATCCTAGGCTAGGCAAGGTCAACAGGAAGACACATAGTTTCTGAGGATGGATTCTCTCCCAGGAGCCACTTATGCCCACTTCTCACAGACTCTCATTCCCCACATGTCTGTCCCACCCTAGGAGTATGCACCTTTACTATCACTAGGACAATCCTTCGGCTGCTAAACATCCCTTGCCTTGGGCTTTAGCAACAGGTCGGACTGGAATTCTTCGAGCTCTGTGGCAGCTACAGGACCCCTTCCATGAGTTCTCACTTCCTCTGCGCACTCTCTCACCTAGAGAGAGTCACTCATAGGCCTAACAACCTACCTCTTCAACGACAACCGCCCCCCTCACCTAGAGAGAGTGTCTCACACAGGCCTGCCAACCTGCTTCTTCAGCTCCGTTCTAGCACAAGGATGACAACAGTAAGGCTCAGCAAGGAACAAATGATGGTAGCCAATCACACTCATCCAAGGGACTGTGTGGCCAAAACAACCCACAATTATAACACACATAGCATAGACAATTATGGTATGCTCAGTTTTCACAGAAGACAACAACCCAAATAGTTAAGCACGAACTCGGATTAGTAGTGTGGATAAATTGGGTTCACAGGACACACAGTAACATGACTCAGTCCATGGGTTTGTCACTAGTTTTCAGGGTGCATGAAAAGGAATCAACGTAGAGGTCGAACACAAACTCAAACGGTTCAGACGAAGGATGTGTCGGCTTCTCAGGAAAACATCACGATTTTCTTCTTTTAGAGCTGTGTGAGGGTATGTGAATATTAGATGCCCACCACAGATGGTTCAGACAACGGATGGAAGAATGGAGGATGAAGCCCCATCATGGCTCAATTCTTGGGTTAAATTGCATGTGCCTAGGCCAACACATGTCACCCATGAAGCTGCATGCACTCCATCAAGTATGCATTCCCTTTTCCAGGAACTTAGAATAAAAATATAACTTTCACACCACTTTGGAATAATAATAAATTATTATTCAAGGACTTAAGCCCTCAAGCTTATCTTCTCTTCCAACCTTTTATCCCACTCTCCCTTACCCATTATGTGGAATCTTAGTCCCCCATCACTCTTTCTTCATGGTCGGTCGGCACGCAATGATGTTTATATAATATATTAATGATCTGCATAATTACATATACAAAATCAGGCTCCTAGCCTTTAACACCTAGGCTCTCCAGACTAATCACCAAATAAGCCTCCTAGCTTATTATAACTCGGCTCACCAGCCTACAAAACATGTTTACAATTTATAAATACAATTGGGGCTTGTCCTTGGGGATATTGCATTACCATGGTGCAAGGTATGTAGAACTAGACATCGCCCTGGTGAATGTTATTATATGCAGAAATATGTCCAGACACCCACCAATTTTTATTTTACATTTTGTAAATCTGTGGGGCATGATGAGAAGGACTGTAGGTATTATAACCTCTTGCATGAAAGGTCAAGGTATGCATATAGAATTCAAGGAGAATTACAGCTAGAAGAGAATGTTGTGCAGTTCAATTCCCTAGGAAGAGGAAACTTCACCCCTCGCGGTGGGTTCAGAGGAAGAGGACGAGTAGGAGGCATGGGTCGAGGTCGAGGTCAGACTATTATCTATAATTGTTCCCAACCAGGTCATTTGGCAAGGGATTATTAGAACCCTTGTACTACTTGCAACTACTATAATTCATTTGACCATGTCATTGAAGACTGTCCATTATTGTTAGCTAAAGTTCAAGAAAGAAAAGGTTGAAATCAGCAAGTCCAAAAAATAATAGTTGAACCTCACGATTAGGAACCCAGAGTCCCTATTATTACTAGAGGAGGTGATGTCACAACAAAAGATAGCGTGACTCCAAGAAAGACTATAGATGGATCAAGGATCAGAAGATCTTTAGAGAAGGCGCCATTGTTTGATCCAAGAAAAGAAAAGCATACTTTTGAAGAAGCAAGAAGAGAATTTGTAGGTGACCATGCTTCTTCATCTAGGGAACAATCAGAAGTAAGGGAATGTGAAATTCCTCCAATATTTGATCAGTCTTCCCCACCTAGACAAGGAAAAGAGGTAAGCAAGCTTGTGGACTTCTTGTATACTTGTATTGATTTGATTAAAGACAAAAGAGTTGTGCGGGAACTACAACACCTGATAAGAAAATATGAAATTGGAAGAGTAGATCCTCTTCTGAGTAGATTTGTGAACCAAGTATCTATAAAAAGGAGGACAAGCAAGGAACTGCACCTTAGTGCTCATAATAGAAACTACGACATGGATTATGTGGTCCTTGACCTAGGACGGAAGTAAATGTTGTGATGAAGCAGACTTGGGAATTGATGGGAAAACCTAAATTGATTTACTCTCCTATTAGGCTTAGGATGGCTAATCAGCAAGCGGTGATCCCCTTTGGAAGACTAGAGCATGTCCCTGTGAACATCAATGGAGTGAGGACATTTTTAGACTTCGAAGTGATCAAGATTGTTGATGATAGTTCTCCTTATCCTGCGTTGTTGGGTATTGATTGGGTTTTCAACAATTTGACTGTTATTGACCTGAAAAAGAGAAGAATGACATTTGAAGGTGATGACCTTAGGGTCATTGCACCTCTTGATCTCGATGAAGGACGCAAATACAAAAAACCTATAAGAGAAGAAGACCATGCCTATGAGCTAGAGAACATATATAAACTGACAGGAGGACAACATGATTATATTAATCCTACAGCAGATGGAAATCTAAGTTGGTGAAGTGAAAGTGCATGCTCGTCAGATTCAGAAGAAGCATTGGAAAATTGGCAGAACAAAATATATGAAGTCTCTACGCGAAGGTGTGCCAAATTGACTAAGGCAGTTCGCTAGATTGGCACAGAAGTAAGTAATCTTCCTACATTTGATGGCTTGAATAATTTAGAGACATTTCTATTTGAATTTGAATGAATTGTACTGGTACAACAGAGATTATTGGAACTAGGTGAATCCTTGAAAGCAATGCCATCTAGATGGTGGGGAACACACAAGAAGAACTTCACGGAGTGGGTACAATGTCGCACCTTGTTGACAGAGCATTTTTCAAACCAATTTGAAGGTTGTGAAGTTCGATACACAGGTCAGAGTTGTCCTAAGGACCATGTGAGAAGTTGTGATGAAGCCTAGAGAAGCATTCCTAAATAACAATGGGTACATAAGTTCATTAACACCTTAGATACTATACCTATCAACTTGTATCTTCAAGAAGAACTGCGCTTAATCACTACAGATTGGTATGGTATGACCCATAAATTTATATCTAGGTTCCTATTTGAAATTTAGTACCCCACATTAGATCAATCTTTACAAATTGTAAGACAAAGTATCCTTGAGGAGGCACCTAACCTCCCTCTTGAACAAGAAGAAGATGAATGGATTGTTCCTCTTCAGTGGTTACAAGGTTGTTATAATATTAATGTTGATGAGGATGATGACCCCAGGAATTTGAACATTTCATAAAATAAAGGACAAAGAGATATACAAGGGTCAGGGATTTAATTACCTTTTGTTGGGAAGCCTGTTAAAATTAATAAAGTTAACATTGGAACAGAGCAAGCACCTAAGTTGGAAAATGTTGGAGACTATTGGGATGATGCTACTATTGGTAAGATTAAAGAACTAGTGCATGAGTATCAAGACTTGTTTCCAACCAAGTTCATAGACATGAAGGGAATTAAAGGGCCCATGGGAGAAATGAAGATTCCTTTGAAAGTGGATGCAAGGCCTATCAAGCAGAGGCCTTATAGACTGAATCCCAAGTACAAGTAGAAATTTAAGACTGAATTAGATAGAATGATGGAAGAAGGAATTATAGATCCAGTCGAAGAATCTAAATGTATCATCCCTATGGTGGTCCAAGATAAGGAGATAGGAGAAATCAGAATCTGTGCAAATCTAAGGAGATTGAATGATGCATGTTTATATGATCCATTTCGTACACCTTTCACGGATGAAGTTCTAGATAATGTAGGAGGACAGGAAATTTGTTCATTCACAAATGGATTTCCAGGCTATCACTAGATCACAATTGCTAAGGAGGATAGACATAAGACTACATTTGCAACAGAATGAGGTTCTTTTCAGTACAATGTGATGCCTTTTGGTTTGAAGAATGCACCAGCCATCTTTTCTGGGGTGGTGGTCGAAGCATTTAAGGAATTTTTACATAATTGTTTGGAGGCATACTTTGATGACTGGACCATTTTTAGTCTATTGAAAGATCATATTGAATGTTTGAGATTAATGTTGGATAAGTGCAAGCAATGTCATATTTCCCTAAACTTGAAGAAGTATATTTTGTTTTCACCTTTTGGAATGTTGTTAGGACACATTGTGTGTAAGCAGGGGTTGTTTGTAGATCCTTCCAAGATTGTTATCATTGTTGATCTACCTCCTCCTACTTTGGTTAGATAGTTGTGCACTGCATTGTGACACACTGGATACTACAAAAATTTTATTAAGGGTTATGCATAGATAACAAAACCTATGGAGAATCTATTAAAGAAGGATAGTAAGTTTCAATGGATAGAAGAATGCCAACAGAGCTTCGACACATTAAAGAAGAAAATGATCGTTGTGCCTATTTTGGTTTTTCTAGATTGGAGTAAGGAATTCCATGTTCATGTCGATGCTTCATCCATTTCATTAGGAGCAGTTTTAACACAACCAGGTACAGGAGATATTGACCACCCTATAGCCTTTTCTAGCAAGAAGCATTCTACATCTGAAATGAATTATACTACCACTAAAAGAGAAGGCTCNTCGAAGCATTTAAGGAATTTTTACATAATTGTTTGGAGGCATACTTTGATGACTGGACCATTTTTAGTCTATTGAAAGATCATATTGAATGTTTGAGATTAATGTTGGATAAGTGCAAGCAATGTCATATTTCCCTAAACTTGAAGAAGTATATTTTGTTTTCACCTTTTGGAATGTTGTTAGGACACATTGTGTGTAAGCAGGGGTTGTTTGTAGATCCTTCCAAGATTGTTATCATTGTTGATCTACCTCCTCCTACTTTGGTTAGATAGTTGTGCACTGCATTGTGACACACTGGATACTACAAAAATTTTATTAAGGGTTATGCATAGATAACAAAACCTATGGAGAATCTATTAAAGAAGGATAGTAAGTTTCAATGGATAGAAGAATGCCAACAGAGCTTCGACACATTAAAGAAGAAAATGATCGTTGTGCCTATTTTGGTTTTTCTAGATTGGAGTAAGGAATTCCATGTTCATGTCGATGCTTCATCCATTTCATTAGGAGCAGTTTTAACACAACCAGGTACAGGAGATATTGACCACCCTATAGCCTTTTCTAGCAAGAAGCATTCTACATCTGAAATGAATTATACTACCACTAAAAGAGAAGGCTCGGATATGGTATATGCGCTGTAGAAGTTTAGAAACTACTTGTTGGGAAGACATTTTAAGATGTTTACTGATCATTCTACATTGAAGTACTTAGTCAACAAGCCATTGTTGGGGAAAAGAATATGCAGATGGCTATTATTATTTCAGGAGTATGAATTTGAGATTGTGGTCAAGCCAAAAAGAATGAATAAGGGACTTGACCACTTATCTAGGTTAGAACATGGAGAGGATCCTACCAGTTTGGATGATACACTACCAAATGCACAGTTGTTGGCCATCAGGAAAGTCGATGATCACTTCACCAAGATAGTCCAGTTCCTGTCCACAGGAATGGCACCTCGCGAGTATACAGTTATTCTGAAGAAATAGTTGGTAGTTTGCGCTGCATATTTTCAACTTATAGCTAAATAGTTATATAATATGGGACCAGATGAGATCTTAAGATGATGTATTATGGAGTTATAAGGACCATTGATTATTGCATAAGAACATGAAGGCATCGCAGGAGGACATTATACAGGGAAAGAAACAACGTATAAGGTTCTTAGAGTTGACCTCTCATGGCCCACTTAACATAAGGATGCTAAGGAATACTACAAATCCTGTGATGTATGTCAAAGAGTAGGGAATCCTTCTAGAAGGGACAATATGCCTTTAGCACCTCAATTGACTTTACAGGCATTTGAGAAATGAGCTATTGACTTTGTGGGACCTATCAACCCACTATGAAAGTGCACAAGAGATCGATATATCATCATTGCTACAAAGTATTTGACCAGATGGGAAGAAGCAAGAGCAGTTAAAGACTGTAGTGCAACTACAGCTATGTGGTTCATCTTTGATGATATCATAACCAAATTTGGATGCCTGTTATCGGACTAATCGGTAGGTGCGGACACTAACAGATCTCCCTAGATCCACCTGGACCTAGAACAAAACACACCAGAACATGACACTTTCCTTAAGTTTTAGACATTTAATTTACTAACTAAAGAGGGATGAGTGACATACCATTTAAATGTCGCTTCCTCTCGCCATCGCCATCCTAGCTCTGTTCCAATGCTCATACAATGATGAACCTACAAAAGAACACAACCAACCAAAGTGATGGTAATAGCATAAACTCAATATAAACCTATGTATGTGATCAAGGAATCATACAATAAAACACAACAAGCTTTATAGGAAAGAATCATATTATTGTATTATATTAAATGTGAAAGAGAGATTACAACCATGGCCTTGATGTCATAAGGTCCCTTCCAACTGTCCTTCATTCCCCACACACTTCTTTCTCCAAGGATTATGAGAGCATAGATCTGATAGCTACTCATAATCTATATTGACAAACCAAATCTCAAAGCCACTCTAACCAAGCTAACAATCCCAAGAGAAAATCAACTTAGCTAACCCAAAATCTCCAAAGCCAACCAAAACTAACTTTCTCCATGAGAACTCCTCTCCTTTTATAAGTTGAAGAGGACAAGGTGAGGATGTTAGTATGATCCCACTAAATCATCAAAGCGAGTAAGATCCAAACCATTCGGATGCCACCTCACCATAGAAGGTTCTCCTTCTAGAAGATTTGAGAAAACACTTGTTTTTCCCACGTGTAGGCATTCTTGCACCCTGCCTATAGTGCAACCTGTCAACCTATCGCAACCCAGCTATGGTGTAACCTGCGAGAATCAGGCATTCTCGCACCCTGCCTATATAGCAACCTGCGAAATTCCTTTTTTACAGGGTTTTTACAAGGGAAAATGCAACTTCTTTTCTCAGGAAAAGTTCTTCTCTCTTCTTTCTTCGGGAATTCAGGCCACTGACCCCTTTGAAGGAAACAGATAGGTTTACATCATTAACGGTCATAGGGATGACGAAAATAATGTGTAACAGAGAGCCCCCCAAAGTATGAAGTTAGAACAAAGTGATAGCTAAAATACTTTGTCGAGTGTGTGTAGAGAACAAGGAACAGTCGGTCGGAAGCCTGCCAACAAACAAGGAAATACATTACAATAATATATCATCACTGAGGTAGGTATTCCCATACTCAGAATACAAATGAATCAAATCATAAATTCTAACATGCGAAGATCCATGTCAAGTAAGACAGGTCATGGCCACGAAACATACACTGTGGATCCATGTCGATATGACTCAAATATGAACATAGCCACCAAAAATACACTGTGGATCTATGTGTTAAATACTCAAATTTGAACATAGCCACCAGACATACAATGTGGATCTATGCAACAGTACACTGAATATACTCCAACGCAACCTGAATCTGTCAGAAAAGATCCAGGGTCTTCATCTCCACCACTCTATAGTACGAATCTAACCATGTGAATACATGAGTTGAAGTCGAACATGGTAGAAACCACTTGATTACCGGTCATTAGTGTATACCGTTAACAAGTGGGAGGGAAATCATCATTAATGTCAATGACTCCCAAGGTACACTAGTACAATCCAACGAATGCGAATAAATAAGATGAAGTCGAACACTCGACAGAATCTCCCGATCAGGGGTCAATAATGAAAACCCATTGTCGAAAGCGAGGAAACCTGCCATTGAGGCATGCAAGTTCCAAGGTACCAATTGGTTTCTAAGTCTAATTCCTAGATAATGATTTGAAGTCAACAGGAAAAGA
>SNQJ01S0248170.1:0-13015 GCA_010110895.2 Picea sitchensis
GAAGATATACCATATTTGTTACGTAGTTCGGGCATTTGCAGAAGTTTATTGGGTGTTATGAGAGCCATTTCATTTCAGGGTTTGTGGACCTCTTTTTTTTGGATAGTATCATCATTTGTTGGTTTGTTTGGCATATCAAATTTGGGATGCTTTCTGGAGGGCGCATGGTTTCTTTACTTCATTGTCTCTTGCACCAAGATCGAATCTATTGTGTAATGGGGCGATACGATCCCCCTTGCTGAGACTATCTATTGGAGAAGGAAGGTGCACCCTTTACTAAGTTGTGGCGAATGATTACTGTTTGGAGCACTTGAGGAGGGTGTAGATTTCAGTTGTCCTCATCGCCATTTCTCAGAACTATTGAAAAATTGATAATAGACTACTGAAAAGGGCCAATTTGTTGTTGGGCATGTTCTCTGAAACCTACAACAATAGGGAGATACACTCTATATAAAATCAATGATGTCTCTAAGGAGAGATTGCCTCCATTCAAATGCATCTGCTTACATGTTACCTACAGGTCAGAGGATAAGATATAAATCAAATTGCATTCGTGTTCATTATTGAAGGAAAAAATAAATCATTTTTTTTGTTCAAGGGGATTGTAAAGGGACTATTGTTGGGCATTAAAAGTTGTCCAAGAGAAGTTACCCACAAGTGAGAATAATAAACATTCCAGGTTGTTTTTTGTGAGTTCTCTTATACATTCTGATTATGGGAATAAAATACATGTCGAAGGTACTTATTGTTGTATTTTATTTGTCATAACGGTATGACATCCTTCGTTAGTATCTATTTTGTTGTGTGTTATGAATCAATGCAAATAAAACTCTTCATGCCGAGTTATTGTGAAATTGTTGCAAACTATGATGGGTTTTTTATCAAACTGTTTGACATAAGTTTTAGACCAAAGGACACCAACATATCAATAGTAAACATCATAAAATATATCATCAGTCAGGGGGAATATTACATAAAGGAAGCGTTTATAGAGCAACGGTCAATGAAACCCATTGAAGTTGCAATAGCAGAATTACAATAACAAAGAAAGACTCATTTAAAAGGTATTATTACTAAACATGTTTTCTATATTTCCCAAAAGGTACCAATTTTTTTATATTTACTTTAATGTCAATTTAAAAAATTATTTTGTTCGTTTTCTGGGGAAGATTATGAAAATTCAAGTAAACAAACAAAGGGGAAAGGTCGATACATACCCGATAGGGATGTCCAAAAAGTAACTGAGAGATGGTAAAAGAATAGACATAATTGCATCACGAGGGAGGAGGCATCAACAATAGCGATACATGGGAGGTATGTAATCATTCATTTTATTTTTTATATTACATCAATTTAATTATCTTATGGAAATTCTAATTTTCATTTTTGTTCTTGAAGAATATAAAATGGAACCCATTCAACAAATAAGATGGGACAACAAGGAAGAAAAGTGTTGATCACAAACTTTGTGAGTAATTACATTTTCGACGTTACTTAATTCCATATTTGTTTGTGATCTTTATAATTTAAATAATTAATTTACACTCATCCATGGATGTCTTCTAATAGGTACTAACATACAAAGAAGATCAATAATGGGTTAACTCAACATTGGGTTAAATGAGGGTTGTGAGTATATGTTAGTATCAAGGTTTAATTGAACAATTTGTAGCTATGTTGTTTAACTTCTCTTGTTTTATATTTAATGGAACAATAAGAAACTTTATATTAATTATATGGAATATGTTTTGTAATGGCGTATTAAACATGCAAGAAACAAGGTATGGAGAGAAGTGACATGAGATTATGAGACACGACATGTGGCATGACTTTGAAATCATATTATTGTTTATGAATCACTCATTGATATGGTACACTTTTTTATTTACACAATATCGAAAATGTATATTCTACTATATATTTAAATGTAAGAGATTTACTTATTACACTTTGTTTATATGCTTGTATATGGAACATGAACACGCATCACATAAAAAACAAGTCGATGAGAGACAGCTTTGGTTTTAATAGCAAAGGTAGAATAGCCTTACCTACAGGTTATGAAGAAATGAGGCATGCACTGAACTCGAGTGATTAAAATTTCAAGTGATGAATGCCAATCAATATAATTGAATGTTAGCAAGTTGTATGTTTTTGGAATATTTGTGTGAAAATCAAGGGTTTTGTTTAATGTACTAGACATAGTAATACTCAATTTTCATGAGGACATGTTACCAATACTTGTAACAATCACATATTGGTTTTGTTTTGGTTATTTATTTGGACTGGGTCGTCGTTTGTGGATTATAGCGTTTAATGTACATTAGAATGGGTTTCTCGTTTGTTGTGTTGACGAATGTTGTGAAAGGTGTTTGGTTGGTTGATTTGCTGCTTGGATGATTTTACATTTTTGCAAAATATGGGAGGTGTAATTTTGTTGATAGTGAATTAATTCAATCATTATGTCAAACACAATAACAAAATACAAAACAATTTATACTATAAAAATATTTGATTTTGAGACAATTAATAGAAAATTTGTCAAAAAATTAATCAAAATATATACATATCAGTAGCATTGTATTCTTTTGAACCCATTAAACGACATGTGACATAAAATAGACAATTGTGTGTTTTTTTATCAATATGCATCAATGCCTATTAATTAAATGAAATCACCAGTGCTAACAATTGTGAAAAAATACTTGTTAATTTAAATGATATAATGTACGATTGATTATATTTATTACTTTAAGCAAAAACGTAACATCGATTAGTCACACAATGCTTTATCATATAATATATGACTGATTTTCGTATAATATACACACTTGTGGTTAAATATAATATCACATACTGCTTGCTTAGTAACCAAAAATGTTGTAGACATCTCACCTCAATTATTGGAAATTTCGGTATCCTTGATTTGCGATGGTGGTATGAAGCACCAATACGACTAGAATATAAGAACATCGGTCGTATTTATACAAGCACTACTCTGCATAAATAGCGATGATGTTTTATATAACATAAAAGACAGTACCCGTGCGTAATAATTTTAAGAACACTTGTGCTTTATTATTGTATGTGTGCATTGATGCATATTACTTAAGAACACTTTGGTGCATGTTGGTTAAAAATGCATTGGTGTGTGTTATTAAAAAAACAATGAGATGTGTTTTTTTACTGTCTAACATCGACAAAAAAACTTGCTACAACCTCTGCCACCCAATTTTTTTTAGTTATATGGAACATCTATTAAAACCAATACTGAAACCTCGCTTAGAATAACAAAAGGTTTTTGAAAAAAAATCCAAATCTTGTAATGCTAAAAACCTCCACTACAAGGTGTTTTCCCTGTAGTGACATGTGAAGTTTTCCCTCCACCAAACATAGTCACAATTGTGCTTTTGTGGTTTTTGATTGTTTTTCTAAGATGGCCATTTTGACACCATGTACAAAGAGTATCACAATTGAGGAGCCCTTTGTTAATCTCATTTGAGTAGGTTTGGGTTCATTTTGGGCTACCACAGACCATTATTTCAAATAGGGACAACATGTTCCTTAATAATTTATGGTTTAGCCTATAGTCTCTATTGGACACCAAGCTGACCAAATCCAATTTACCTTTCATCCCCAAACAAATGGAAAAACACAAGTGGTCAACAAAAGGATTATGCATATCATGTGGATGTACAACTCCAAGCATCCCGCATTGCATGGGATGAAAGCCTTCCATATGTTCAACATAGCTATAGCAGAGCCCTTCCTTAGATCCATTGGCCCATGCCCTTTTTGGGTATGCTTGGGGTTCCACAACACGTTGGCCCCATTGATGTAGCTCTACATATTCCATGTTCCCTGACAGAGTCCTCCCACAATCATACCAAGAATCTAAATTTGTTGAATGGATCCAACACCTCCAACAACAGGATTATGATATCTTGGAGAAGGTTAATGGCAAGTATAAGCAATGACATGACCAACATCGGTTTCCACTCTAGAAGTTTGGGGTTCGATAGGAATATGGTTGTGAGACAAACAAGTTCGCTCACACAAGAATTATCCAAAATACTTGGAATATAACGCTAATATTACGTGGAATAATGTATGAAATGAATAGATGAGGATATACAATTGAGGGAATGAGAATGTGCGCAATGCATGGGTTCCCCTTAATAATAGTCATGTCATTTTGAGGACATGTCCCTTTCATTAATATGGTTATTATTTATTAATTAATTGACATGTTATGAGGATATCTGTTTATGTATATTTGTGTTTAGCATTTGCGCATTTCCTTAAAGAGTAAACGTCATCCAAGAAGCATGCTTTTATGGAAGACTTGTCTCTTGCTCTGGCTTGTGATTGTTGTCTCGTAGCTGGCTTCATTATTGGGTTAGTAATCGTTGAGGACTTGAGGCGATAGGATCTTCTAAGCGTTGAGTGGGAACTGTTAATCCAATTGTAAAGGGTCTGCCCATCCTAATTTGATCTTATGCGGATTTTGGTTTTTTATAGGGTTCTTGGAAGAACTTGATACATTTCTACTCCCATGATGGCTTCTATTTTGACCCTCACTTGTAATGGAAGTAATATTCTTTGACATAACGGTTATTTGTTTATGTTGATACATTGATTGGTATGAGCTTTTATGAGATTAGGATGTCGATAAGGCATCCTTGCAACTGATCTTTACTTAGTATACTTGTAGCTTTTTCTTGATCGACTTTTGCTCCAACTCATGGACGCGTTGTTTTGTATCCCTTGACTTCTAAATTTGAGGTAAAGAAGTTTTTCACTATGATTTTTAAGTGAGATATTTCTTGGTTTTTATCGGCAATAACTTCATCATATTCTTTGCATCTTCAAATATTTTGATAGAGGTGTTATCGATTTTGACCTCATAGTAATGTCTTAGAAGAGTCGTCATACTTCTTTATAGGGAAAAGAGTCACAAACTTTTTTCTATATTTTAAAATAAATTACCCTAAGACTTTAAATAAGTGCTTAGATAATGATGTCGATTTCTTCTCTATACATAGTTGTGACGTTGAATCGAGATATATATTCATAATCATCAATTTTTACTTGCAAGTTTTTAATTTCATATTGTTTCTTGCAAAAAATATTTGTATTTTCACTTATGTTATGCTCTCTAAAATAAAATAATTGATTTGTCAAATTAATATTAATAGAATTCTCATCATGGGTCATGCTAATAATGATGTTAACCTCTCTTCCTTGAATAATTACCTTTAATGTAAATAACTCGTAAGTTGAAATGCAACATCCTTCATAAGAAAATCTTCCTTTCATCATTTTAAAATTGTCGATTTTGGTTTTTTTTTATGTCGATATTTTACGATAATTACTATCTTGAATAACCTTCTTTTATTCACTTGAACCTTCAAATCCCTTTTTAACTTAGCAATGGAATAATAATTTATTTATTTATTTACTTTGACCTTTATAACTTTTACTTTAATGGGGACTTAAAACCCTTTACATCATTCCTAAACTCTTAACAAGAAATTTTGGTTATTTTTCCTTACTAACCCTTTTTAATTTTAAAGTGGAACTTAGAGTTACATTTTATCCCTCTTAATTGAACTTTATAATTTTCAATAATGGGGACTTTTAATTATCTTGAACTTTTAAAATCTCTTTTAAGAACTTCAATAGTCCTTAAATAATTCCCTGTTTGCTCCTTTTAGATGAAACATTTATTGCAATTATAATATAATATTTGGCTTTTTTAAATAATTTTTTTTTTTTTTTTTTTTTTTTTTTTATTTTTATATTTAAATTAACTTTTATAATTCTATTTTATGTTATTCTTAAAAAAACCTTTTATGCAACTTATAATACTTTCATAATATGTTTAAATTTAATTTTCAACTTCTAACTTGAAACCTTATCACGGTTATGCGGTTGGCAACTTAATGGATCGACCTTTAATTTTTTAAGCGGTTGTGGGGATTGGTTCTAGATGGTTGTGTGTGATTTTGTACAGCGATTAATTTTGTTTTTAATCAGACGGAACAAAATGATTGTTGAGAGTAGTTGATGGTAGTGCGATTAATACTAGGTTAGTTATTACCCAATTGGCAAGTGCAGTTACTTGATGGTGTGGTTTATTAATGAGGCGTTTGTTGTTGTTGGTAATTATGGACATGAATTAAATGGAATATATAAGCGTTGTACAGATTGGTTCGATGGTTGTAGGATTTGTGCACGGATTGATTTTTTGTTAATCATACAGAAGAGGAATGATTGTTGGTGAATGGTAGGTTGTACGTGGTTACTTGTGGAGATGGGCTGTCTTGAACAGCAACGAAATCAGCAACTGTTATTGGTGCGTTTGAAGGAATCAGGTTTGTGTTAGTAGATGGGCCTCTTCAGTTTTTTTTTTGAAATTTATTGTCATGATTTTGGATGAATTAGGCTGTAACAATGAAGGTAGGGTGTGCGGAGAAATTCTTGATTGTGGCAATTTGTGCAGTGGGAATTTACAATTCTTTTTATTTTTTTCTTGATAATTATTTTAGTAGTCTTACTTTCCTTCACTTTATGTGTTGATTTCTTTATTATTATTATTATTATGTAATATTTATCACTGGTATATATATGATTGCAGCTAAATAACTTTTCTCTTCAATGAAAATTGTTGAGCTTAAATGGCCAAAGGTCGATCTGGGGTCAAAGACCTGAAGAAATCAAAGAAACTTCGATAATTTTTTGTGTATTACAACCACTGTATGGCCAAGCGGCGGATCCTCAACAAAACTTGGCGACCAAAGTGGGATTAGACTGCTACGACCTGTAAGGAGCGAACAAAGTTCAGCTCACACAAAAATTATCCAAAATACTTGGAATATAACATAATAATGCATGTAGGAATAATGTATAAAATATATGAATAGATGAGATGATATACAATTGAGAATGAGGGAAAACTTGTTGCCATACCCACACAGAAGTGCCCTTAACCAATAGTCATGTCATTTGAGACGTGTCCTTCCATTATTAATAGTTATTGTTTATTAATTAATTATGATGTTATGAATATCTGACTATGTATATTTATGTTCATAACTTGAGGTTGCATTTGCAAAAGAGCACCTCTCCAGACTTACAGGGCTCGAACCTCTCTGATAAGGGCCTTACACTATCACAAAGTCTATGAGGTATTAATGCTTTTGATTTAAGTATTCCTCCTTTCCTTGACTTGAACTCCATATTTAATGTGGAGTTTCTTCAACCATATTTTCCACCTCAAAGATGGATAAGCTATTGACATTTATAGAAATCAACCTTTAATTCATTGAGAAATATATAGTGTATTGGATCATGGACACTAGGATGAAGGGAACCCACCAGCAGGCTTATACAACTCTATTAGGGTTGTGAGCATGACAACTACTTCAACAAGGCAAGTGGCTCACTAAGGTTTAGATTCAACAGGTACCACATCTCTTAAGGGAACTTATTGTTACGTGGTGATCCGGATGGATCTTGGTGGCCATCCACTTTTTCCACTAAATCAACATAAACATGATATTCACCCCTTTTATGAGGAATGGAATGTATTTTCATATTCATTTGTTAATTATAGGAATCATTTAATGATTTCTTAGTGGTATTATATACATTCTTACAACATAGTTTTAATGCATTATATCCCATTAGAACTCTACAGCTAAGTGTGCTCAGGCTATATTAGTACTGGTATGGGTGACCTCCCCAGAAGTCGTGTTTTACATGTGTATGGCATTTTATGAACTTGGTCCAATTTGTCCCACATGCATCATTGGAATTATTATCCTCTCACTCTATCATATATGTTGGTTAGAAGCCTTTAAGGGAGAACAGATTGATATAAAGTCTTGTTGTGCAGATGAGCATAGCCATCTCTTTCCTTTGGGAGATGAGCTACCCCATTACCCTTGAGTTTTGTTCTACAATGTTTTCTATCTTGTGCAGCTAGGTAAAGTTTGGGTTTGTTGTGTTTATGTGTTTATCTTCTATACTTTTGTGTATTTCATTGTTATATCTACGGTTATATTTTTTTGTCTTCATGGCGTTCTCAATATAATTTGGATCAATTGTATCATAGTAGTCTACTCCTTGTTATTTCTCAAAGCAAATCCCCGATAAGGTCAAGGTATAAAGAGTTGGATCTCAACATAGTTTATCTTGAGGACAACCACTCACTCCAACCCAAACAACCTCCAATGGCAGAATAAAAGAGAGACGAAGGAGAAATAGATCCTATCAAATTGTTTCTCAAAGAATCCCTCGCGCAACAGAGGAATGAGATAATGGACAACTTCACTCCCTTATCCTTCAAAGACTATCGATAAAGCGGCTTATTTGACGTCTTTAACAAAAGCCATTTACAAGGTCGACACCCTTCAAAGGTACAAGTTAATTTTGATATCACTTTATTTGAAGGCTATATATATGAAAACATATAGAAAAATGGTTGAATCTGCCCTAAAAAGGTTATTACTAGGTCAAAAAAAATCGAAAGTAGAAAAGATCGCAGCTCCTTAAATCCCTTCCCCATGTCGAGCTTGGTGGGAAGGTTACTAAAAGAGGCACACCATGGATGAATCTAAACCATTCAGGAGAGAACCCACTTGGGAGCCTTTGTAGATGCCCTAAAGGAGGAGTTCTACCCTACTGGAGGCCCATGATGACCAATACATGAATGGACCACACTGCAGAAAGAAAAGGGCAGAACTGATTGTGGTACAACATTTTTCATACCTTGCACTCAAAGATAGGTATCAAAGACGAGAGACACTTGGTTTTGAAATTACCACTGATGAATTTGGTACATCAAACATAGATAGATTTCTTGGACATCTCCTCACTCGAAGACTCTTATCGATATCTGGTAGAAATTGAAAGCCGAGAGAATTCAAACGAGAAAGTGGGAGAAGCATGGCAAAGGAAATTCTAACTCAAATAATAAAGGACAGAGCAAGGAAGGCCAACCTCAGAGAGAGGCCAACCCTAGATGCAGCAAAAGAAGGGTAACAAGAATCTAAGAAAGACACCAGAAAGGCGTTGCGTGAGTTCTAACAACCCTTAACTGCTGTGATGAATGTCCTCTATCCTGATCATTGGTGGGCCGACTCAAAGACAAGAGCGAACCACGTTTGGGGTTGCGATTGAGAAAGAAATAATAAAGGAGACAAATCATTGATGTAGAACCAACTGCTACTGTGTCTGGCGCAACAACCCAACTAGAAGAAGGGATCTTGAGGAGGGAGCAACTCTTCGACTAAAAGTGGGTAGAGGGACTACTTGCGACTGTTGTTGATGGTGGAACCAAGGAGCATCATCTCAAGAGAGGTTGTCAAGCAGTTGGATTTTTTCAACAACACCACACATGTATCCATACAAAAATCGGGTGAAGCCAGCTAGGAGTCAGATCTTTGTGTCATCCAGTGTTGTCGCCTATCATACGACATCAAACCCTTCAAGGATGGGATACTGTGTGATGTTGCCCCACTATAATTATGTGATGTACTATTAGGCCAACCATACTTTTGAGAGAGACATGTTGTGTATGAGTCAAGACCATGAAGTGTTATTATTACTTTAGGTAAACAATTATACAGGATACCAGAGGTAGTTATGACTATTGTCTCGACAAAACGGTGCCATAAAGTAATCTCTCATATTGCAAGTTTAGCCTCTTCACAATCCCATCAAAAGGTGAACAGAAGGAACTGCTTGCAACCATTCGCGGGGACTGATGAGATCTTTCTATCCACCGGGGAGCAAATCGACAAGGCGTGAAATTGCCAAGATGGCGATTGCACCCTACGGTTGTGCCTCCACTATCCGGTCAAGAGAGTTTATATGAGAACCCGCCCATACTCTTCATGTTGCATATTCATCGACAGATTCCTCCTACACTCATGTATATCATGCATCTATATTGGTTGAGTGGATCCAACCCTTCCAACAACAAGTTCGCGACAACCTTCAACAAGCTAAGCAGCGCGACGTCTCTAGTAAGGCAAGCAACTCATCAAGTTTCAGATTCAACAAAAGTTTCTTGATATCCCGAGGGAACTTTATGTAATGGGGAACATTGCTTCCTATGTGGGGAGGAATGATCGAGATGGATCTCGGTGGCCATCCACCTTTTCAGCGAATCACCATTTGAGCCTTTGGTTTTGATAAACCATGATATTCACCACTTTGATGGGGAATGGAATGGAGATAGCATTTTCATTTGTTAATTACAAACATCATGCTTAATGATTTCCTAGTGGTCTTATGTACATACCTGACATAGCGTTAATACCTTTGGTCCATTAAGACTCGCCCGGTTAAACCGCGCTGAGGATAAATAATGCTGTGGTGACCGCTTAAAGTCCCTAGTGTTTTACACGATGGCATTTTATAAACTTAGTCCAATTTATCCCACACATGCATCATGGGAATTGTTCTTTTTTCACTCTCTCATATATAATTGAATTGAAGGAAACGCACAAGGAGAGCAATGGTTATGTAATCTTGTTGCGAATGAAGCATAGCCAACATCTCACCCTTTCGAGATAAGAAACACCCCATTCGCCGTTTGTGATTTCTTTCGAAGTACTGATCAAATTATAGAACAAAATGAAACACACATAGAAATATATCAAAGAGTACAACAATACAATGAAACCCAACTTCTATCAATGAATAAAATAATAGAATACTATATAACACAAACTGGCTAGGAGAATGGTGGTATCTTATCTTTGAAGAGAAAGAGATGTTGTTTATGCTCATCCACAAAAAGATAATACAATGGTACGAGTGGCCTTTAACATAAACAAGTACCATTTTATGCTCATCCACAAAAAGATAATACAATGGGCCACAAGAATGGCCTTTTAACATAAATCAAGTACCCTTAAGGTCTAAAACCCTAACCCTGGGAGGTGAAGCGCCAAAGGTTTACGAGCCTCGAGGTGGTTAGTTGATGTGTCAACTTCTTGAGGGCGCAACTTTTGCATACAATCTAGGTTTTGGGATTTTAGTAGCTCGTTGGAAAGATCTACTTGAGAAGTACAATTATTAGTAGGGCTTGGGCTTACCATGTGATCCAAAATGGATTCAAGGACTAAAAATTAAATTTCTCAAAATCATACAAAACCAGTGCCATTGCGTCAGGATCGTCGCATCGATTCTGGCCATATATATATTTTTTCGAAAATGGACACCGTATGCGAAAGTTATCACGTTCTGATTGATTTCCCAAACAAGCAAAAAAAGTCAAAGTTAAAGTCAATAGTCAAACATGTCGTATTGTTGACGTCAGCATGACATGGCAGTGACATCATGATGACATCAGCAGGGACACGTGGCAACATGAGGAGGTGAAACGTGGCACTGTACGAACATGACATGTGGCTGTACGGACGCTGACATGGCCCAATGACAGTCCGACATGTGGCAGTACAGATGATGATGTGGCAGGCTCATGGTACGACATGTGGATGTATGGACATGACATGGAACCAACGATAGCATGACATGTGGCATGTATGAAAGTGACGTGATGGTATGAAACGATGATGTGGCACTGAACGGGAGGCTCACGTGGCATTGTACGAGAGGATGACATGGCACTTTACAAAAGACTGATGTGGCACAATACGGAAGGTGACGTGGCAGTATGGATGCTGACATGGCAGTTGATAGGGCAGGTGATGTGGCAGTATAGATGTTGATGTGGCAAATGACTGGGTAGGTGACATGGCAGTACAAATCCTGATGTGAGATGCTTATTGGGCAGGCTGATGTGGCTTGGGCCAATCATGGCGTGACAAATGGCCCAATCAGAGGGCACCACGTGGCAGCCCAAATTTGCCCAATGTGGGTTAGGTTGAATTTTTAGGGCCCTAGTCACAAGAGGCGCCATACGACCAGGAGCCCAAGATTTTGGGGGTTGCTCTTGTTATGCTAAATTTGGCAGATTTGGCCAAATTTGGAGGATTTAACCAAATCTGGGCCTGATTTTAGTGGATTTTTGCCTAGAAAATGGGATCTGAGCCCAAACAAAACCTAAAAAGAGAGGGGAAGTTGGGATTTCAACCCCAAACTTAAATTCTATATAATTAAGGCATGATTGAGTGTTTTTCAAGTTTAGAGACAACAAAATGATGAAGAAATTGTGAAGATCAAGCCATTTTTATGCAGGGAAGCCATTAAGGAAGTGAACTTTGGAGGCCATTTCCGGAAGCTACGCTCAACCATTTTTAGTGTCGTCGGTTGTGTTGGATTCTTGAGGTCAATAAGAACACAACCAGATCAATTTGTAATCCATTTGATGGATTTCAGATGTACGTTTGAAGCATTGAATATTAAGAAGAAAGCCTTCCCCACTAAGACAAAAGCCTAGAGACGTAGGCAACCTTGTCGAACTCAGTTAACAATCTTGTTTTTATGGTTTGTTGTTCCTTATGTTTACTTTATGATCTGAATTCTTTATGATGGCTGCAATATTCTTTCATTAAGTCTCCTTCCTCATTTAAGTTTTTGAATGGTAATTTAACACATGCTTAAAACTCAACCAAGTCTTTTAAAGATCATTTTTTCGGATCAAGTGGTATCAGAGCAGGTTGACAGTTGGTTGTTTGATTTTGCATGATTACCAGGGAAAAGCTAAGTCTTAGTGTAGGCAATCTTGTAGAAGGGGATCCTGAGATTGGATTGAGAAAGAGGGCATCTCAAAGTGAGAAGATGACATTTGAAGAAGGAATGTCTTAGAACGAGAGAGAGTTTCAAACGACTTTCTTCGCCATGTCTCAGATGGTAAAGGTCTTATATGATGATTACTTGGAACAGAAGAGGCTTTTCCAAGGGGAATCTTCAAAACAAGACAAAAGTGAAGAAGGAGAGGATCCTCCTAAACCTCCTCCTTCACCTCCTTCATCTCCATCATCTTCTTCTTCTTCAAGTACAAGTGCAACTTCTACTGCAAGAAAACATTCCCATA
>SNQJ01S0248171.1:0-13015 GCA_010110895.2 Picea sitchensis
CTTACTGCTCATTATTGGATAATAATTCTACATTGATATAAAATTTGAAGAAAAAGGATTATAATTATGCTATTACTGATTCACCCCCCCTCTCAGTAATCCAACACACTAGTGCTATAAACATCTCCAAGAATCTAGTGATGCATTCCAAGACCAAACATATTCCTATTAAGTTCCACTTTATGTAGGAACAAGTCACATAAAAGAATGTCAAGTTGGAGTACATTGGGACAAGAGAATAGATTGCAAATAACTTCACAAAACCTCTTCCTAGGGAAACCTTTGAGTATTTTTGTCAAAAACTAGGAGTAATTTCTGCTCCAAATTGATTTCCATAATCTTATACAAGAACAAAAAGGGGAATATTGTCAGGGGGAGTTACACTTTACCATTGATGTCAAAGGGGGAGAGAAAAATAGTGAAAATATAAGTATGAAGATAGGGGGAGATGTCATGAAGACAAGAGGACAATACAATCATTGGGATCAGAGCACAAAGACATGGGAAGCATGGTTGTTTTACTAAGTTTCCATCAATGCCAAAGGGGGAGATTGTTGGAAAATTGATTGTCATTGATGTCAACCTTAGAATAAGCCCTAAAGAAAATCCCACAAGCCCCTAAAAGTGATTATTATGTGTCCACTTGAATAAGCCTTGACATAAGTGTATATAACTCCAAAATGTTCCCCTTATGGCATAGATTTTAAGCATGGCCCTCACGAGATGAGATAACATGTGGTTGTTTCCACATGCCCACTTTGAGTTGTAAAAAAATGGAGCCTTGAAGGAGCCTTGAAGAAGCCCCTAAAGCCAAGTGAATAATCCCCTAAATATAAGAGAAGAATCCCCTGAATTAAAGTAAATAATCCCCCAAGGTTGGCCATCCTTAAGCAAGAGGTGTGATCCAAAAGTTGCGACCCTTGGTCGCACCCCCTAATGTGGAGAAGACTCATATAAATAAGACGAGAATCATTTGGAATTTGTATCACACCAATTTTACCTAGCCAAGGGAGAGGAGTTAATTTTATACTAGAGGAGTGAATTTCCAAGCGAAGATGAAGTGAAGAAGGGAGAAATTCCAAGGGAAGATGAAGTATTGTGATGATTTGTTCTAGTTTTTTTTTTTTTAAGGTCATCTTGGAATTTTGATATAACTTTATTTTAGGAAAATTCAAATAGAAAAAATTGGAGGTGTTTGATAAGAGATAGTGAATAATATTGGGTACGAATATAAAGTCTTGGCTCATTACATATTTGGAGCTATACTTGGTGGAAATTGAGGTTTTTAAAACTAGGGTTTTCTTCTTCAAAACGAGTCATATTTCCATTTTCACAATAACGTTTTTTAGGGGATGATTCAAGGATCGAAAATTGGAGGAATTTTAGATAAGATATTGATGAATATTGGGTACAAGTTTCATATCTTGATTCATTACAAGTACGGAGTTATACTTGTTGGAAGTTAGGGTTTGTGGCTAATCCTAAAAATAGTCTCAAACATGTGTTTGAGATAAAACGGTTATATCTGAAGCTTGGTAAGTCCAAATTCAATTCCACTTATTTCATTAGAAGGAGAAAAATCCTAATATATGAGGTCCGAGTTTCAAAATCAGAAACATAAAATTGAGCTTGTGGCGAATATTGCAAGTTTGCATATTTGAGTTACAACTATGAGTAGTTTTGTATGTAGATTTAAGAAGTGATTTTGAGATTGTATTTGAAGGTTGATTTGATCATGTATAATCATTTAAAATATTCCAATGGGGTTGGTATCTCCTTCCAATGGGTGATGGAAAACTCAGGGAGTGGGTGCTTCCTTCAAGTTGGTGCTTGCAAAATCTTGAAACTACTTAAGAAAAGTTTTCGTGATTTTCTCCTAGTAGGGTTTCCACATAAAAATATGTGTGCAATGTGTATGAGTTTATGTTATGATGAATGGATTGATGAATGGTTAATTTTATGTAGTTCTTGAAGGTTATAATTGTTGAAATAACTCTATATTGATTCACCCCTCCCCCACTCTCGGTATTCTCGAATATTCTAACAAAGACACTGTTCCACCGCTAGGTCTAAAATTCAAGTACAAGATTGAGGTAATGAACAAAGAATAAAAAGTAGTTCCCTATCTATTGGTTTGAGAGTGTATTTCCATTATTCTAATCAACTATGTTCAAATATCATTGAGGCAAGCATAGCATTAGCAACAAGTAGTTTATTTCTAAAAATGGAAGCAACAAACCATTCTTGGAAGAGGAAGTAGTTAAACAAAGAAAACAACTAAAGGTAAAATAAATAAATAACAGTGGAAAGCAATGGAAAATTTCAAATAAACAAAGAACATGAACATAATTCAAATGCCAAAATTAAAAATAAATTAAAGGAAAATTAATTATGTACAAATTAGCTACCCGAAGACAGCTAACTAAAGTATTGTTTCAATATTTAGCCATTGACATGAAGGAACTCTACTTCTCCTTTGAGATTTTTCAATATGTATGTGCCTAGGCCAAGTTTTTCCACTACCAAGGAAGGACCAATCCACAATGGTTTCCTTTCTCTTCATGTGGTTTGTCCCATTTCAATACAAGGTCTCCTACCTAATTTGTTTTTCTCATGTAGACTTATTATCAAACCATCTCTTAATGCTCTATTGATGAACACAATTTATTTCATTTTCCTTCTCTCTTTCTTCTTCAAGTTTAAGTAGGGTCTGAACCCTCTTTTGGATGACTGGGAAATTATGCCCATGTGAGGTCTAGGATAACTGAAAAGATGGAAATAATATATTTTGGGGAAGGATGGATTGTTTCTTGTAAAATAAGAATTAAGAAGATGTTACCAAAGAGGATTTTGGGGTTACTTTGTCAGCCCATAAAGCATTGGGTATTTCATTCTTCTAGTTTCTATGATGGTTGACTACAATTTTTTTAAGGATATAGATCAAGTTTTTATTAGTGGATTCAGCTAAACCATTTCTCTGGGGGTAATAACTAGTTGCATATCATGAAATTATTCCTCTATCCTAAGAAAACTCAATTAATTTTGAAGAAGAAAATTATGTAGCATTATCAAAGACAAGGATTGTTGGCACACCAAACTTGGTAATCATATGTTTCTCTCGAAAATTGGTTATAGTCTCTTCATTTACCTTCGTTAAAGGTACAACCTTGGTCCATTGTATGAAGTAGGCTAATGCAATCAGACTGTACTAGTTTTGTATGGAAGAGTGTGGGTTGATTTCACCAATGATATCTAGTCCCCACTACTCAAAAGGTTCTTCAACAACCATAGGTTGCAAAGGGACTACATATTTTTTTTCTCAACCAACACACTTTTGAAAAGTCTTGCATTTTTTAGCATAAGTGTGAGAGTCCTTGAAGACTATTGGACAATAATATCCAACCCTTAATACCTTGTGGGTTGTATTTTCACTAGAAAAGTTTCCTCCTATAGGTCCATCATGTAATTTTGTGAGGACTTTGCCAATGTCCTACTTCTCAAAGCACTTAATAAGTACATCGTCGTGATTTTTCTAGAATAAGATTCCATTAATTATATGATACTAGGAATATATGAGCCTTGAGGCTCTATTTTTTTTGTAATTCAAGTGACTTGGAGAAGTCTCATGTTGTAGATACTATTTGAGATAATTGTACCAAGAATCAATTTGGGAGGGCATACACATAAATTATTGCATATAGAGTGAGTACTGATTTTCCCATCCTTTCTCTGAGGAATCAATTGGGTCTAGATATTCAACTATGAGCTTGCATATGACATAAAATTTGACAATGGTGGCAGGTTTGAAATCTAGGTTGTATTCTTGGATGGAAGTCATCTAATTCCCCACTATGACTTTGCATTGAAGCCACATGACTTCTTCTCAATATTTTTATGTCCATTCCCATAGGGATCCTGCTTTTTACTATTTCAATTTGTACTATTTAATTGAATTTCATTTCTTAAATTTTGGAGCCCAATGGTCACTATAGTTCACCATTCGTTGCCTATTTCTTATGCATTATCTTCAGGTACTTGCCTTTGCATCTCAGAACCCTTATGCCTAGAGAAAACTTGATGATGAGTGTCCATTTCCTACACATCCTACCTGTATCTTTCATAGGTCTGTTCTACATGCGTGAAACTTGTTTTCTCTCCCTGAGACACTAATTTCCTCCACTATATTAATAGCATTATTTTTTTATTTTTAAATATTTTTTCACATGAAAAAGACATAAAAAATCAAACATTTAAAAAAAATAATGAGGGGGGAAAGAATAAAGTTCATTTTTTTTTGCAACAATCTCAGTTATGTAACCCTTGAACAAAGCATGAAGTTTTGAGTTTTTAGCTCACAAGTTGGGTCTTGGTATTTCCCTAGGATATGAACCATGATTTTTGAGTTTTAACTCCTCTGATTGGTTACTCTTCCAGTGACTATGGAGATTCTATTGACGAATCATATGTCATAGACTTATATCATTGTTCCTCATTGCATCAAATGTTTCCCAAGTCACCACTATGTCATGTTTAATGTCGATGTTTGTCTTTATCTTATGTTGGCCATTCCTACGAATTCTCCATGGTCCATGTTATCCTTCCTAATTTTCAAGTTTTTCTTAGTCACATCAATATTAGTGTTATTTACTCCTGCTAGTGTGGAAGGTCCTCATTGACTTCTCACTAGTGAGTCATCTCTTATTGGCTATGACACATTTCTCTGAGAGATTGAACTAGAGTCGATAACACCTTGGGAATATTTTCATCATTGGTAGGTTACCTTGCACTCAATAGATGAAATTTCATTAATGATCATTGACTGAGTTGTTTCCCATTCGTTTGACAACAAGACCTCTATTCATATATTGGGATTCATGTTGTACCTTGGTTTCCATTTTCATCATTGGTGGAATTCCTCACATCTGTTAACAACTTTCAATTATTAGTTATTTCTCATAGTGTCTCTTCCATGATATATTTCCATTTGGTCCATGAAATATATGTTCTCAATGGTGTGTTATCCCAACCTTTGTCCAAGACCTTCAAATCGTGTTCCTTATATTTTCTTGTGTTGGATGATTGGGTATGCCTCAATTCTCTCCTTCCATCGGATCTCTTCCCATTGACATCGACTCATTTTCTATGGGAATTTGAGATAGGTATTTATAGTAACTTACATATTGTGATTGTCCATGGGATTTTCTCTCACTATCAACAGTGGGAATACATCAATGTCCCACAATTGATAGAGACTACAAGTGTTCGAAAATAACACATATATTCACACTTTCTAGAATGTACTTTGTACTTTGACAACCATTATCATTATTGGTGGGTCGTCTTGTGTTTGTTAATGGTATACATCAATGACTGATAATCAAATGATTTCTCCCATTCTTAAGTTTGACTCATTGATTCACTAGATTCATACCTTCGACGAGTTTCGATTGAAGACCTTCGGCCATAGTAGAATCTCATCCTTATGATGTTTCTTAAGTTGTGCATGATATTACCACTCACCCTCATGACATCGGTACCATTGGAGAATCAATTTTTTCATCTCATAGTTCTAGTTATTCTTTTGGTGTATACTGAGACATAGATCCACATTGTATTTTCTTGTGGCTATGATCTATTTTGGCATGGATCCACTACGTATATTTTTCATGGACATGGTTTATTCATTATATATACTTCATGGATCCAAAATGTAGTTTATTTGGAAGCCATGATTTTCCACATCTAAGCATGGGTATGCCCACCTCAGGAAGAGAGCCATCTGACATCTTGGTTTTTGTTGCAAGTAATTTCCTGATCTGAACTTTGGTGAACTCAACCTAGTCCCACTCAACTAATTCCACCATGTTTTTATGATGTATTTTGGAAATCATTCCCACCTCTGACCTCATACATTAGGGGGCATATATTATATATATATTTTACACCTACATGTCTTAGATGCCCTATTGACCACTATACACCACTCTTGTTGACTTTGATCACTCTAAAAAATACCTAAACATACTCCTTGGAAATACACATGCACTTCCTAATAACAAAAGGAGTGTGTACATGCCCTTCCTACTCACAAAAGGAATGTGTGCCTCAAAAAGTGGATAAAAAATATAAAATTCACAAAAATCACGTGCTCTTGAGCAGACTTTTATGGGAAAACTACTTCCATAACTTCCTAAAACCTGTTCCAAACTGTCTCAACCAACTCACAATGGTATAAAATGAGGATTAAATTAATGGCGAAGGATAAATCTCTAATACCAATTGATGCAAGACAAATCCCTTTAACCTGCATAAAATGTTGATGATTACAGCTTCGTGAGACATCCTCCGGGACATAGACTGAGTGAGTCGACCTGTGAGAGATCCCATGAGTTGGGTGTGCCCATGCGATAGTTGTGTCATTCCTCTCTAAGACTGAGATGGAATGTTGTGTGCCCCTGTGTGGGGAGGATGCCCATGAGATGGGTGTGTCATTCCTCTCTAAGACTGAGATGGAATGTTGTGTGCCCCTATGTGGGGAAGATGCCCATGATATGAGTGTGTTGTTTGAGATGAAAATATGTGTATACCCCTGTGAGGGGTGAAGGTCCCCATGTGATGGGTGTATCATTCTCCTCTGTGTAGAGAGTTGAGACGATGTGGTACTCTAGATGATTCTCCTATGAGACTCAGTGAGATAGAGATCTTTTGAGTAGGACATCCCTGTGGCTGAGAACAAGTGGACGTGCCCCTAGTGGCTGAGAACTAGTGGGTGTGTGTCCAAATGATTCTCCTGTGAGAGATAAAGATCTATTGAGTAGGATGTCCTTGTGGCTGATCATAGGTGGACATGCCCTTAGTGGCTTAGCACTAGTGGGTGTGTAAGATCCATTGTTATATTGTCTAAGAGTAAGATTTGCTTGTAACCATAATTGTGATGTAAAGGGTACAGGTCGGCCCCACCATAAAGTGAAAGATAATTAATGTAAAAGATAATTAATATTGTGATTATTAATTATATTATGAGTTATTGAGGTCAAACCTATTGTGCCAATAGACACTGATTTTGATGTGTCTAGTCTAGTATAAATAAAGGTGATTTCCCCATTGAGGAAACACAACACACATGTGATTTTGGAAATTTCAACAAGTACATATTCTAGGGCTGAAGTGTGCACCTCTCTTGGGCGCTAGCTTCTTAGTTTTGGAGAGCACCCTTTTGTGTGCTAGGTATATGGTGTGGGAGGTCTTTCTTTTGAGAATATAGCAAAGTATTGTTGGGTTTTATTCCCTTGTTGAGAAGGGTTTCCCAGGATATTTCTTGTGTTCTTGTGCATCGTATTTCTTCTTGTGATCTTGGTTATTGCAACAATTGTTAATGGTGTATCTACATTTGTTTATGGTTCAAGTAAATGCTAAAAATGAAATAAACTTCATGCTTGAGCCTATAATAGTGAAAATTCAAAATGGTATCAAATAATAGGTCTTGAAGAACCCATTGCACAAGATTCAAGCAAGCCATCCTCTCACTTCTGCAATTTCGTACGACCCTCTAGGGTTTTCTGCAATTCTATATGACCCTCCTTTTTTGGGTTATTTCAACACTTTATACTTGGATGTTGGGGATGAAAATTGGACAAGACTGTACAACCTCCCTCAGCGCACCTCTAGAGACTCTCAGAGTGAAATTCCAATAATTTTGGATTTTTGGCCCTAGGATTTCTAGGGTTCCGCAATTTTCTGCAGATTTTTTATTTTAGGGTTTCTGCAGCTCTTTGAAGAATATTTCAAGCTTACCAGTATTCTTCTGGACTTCAAGGCTTATTTTTGGCAGTTATAAGCCCAACAAAATGTTAGGTTGATAGTATAGCCTAGTCATTAGGTTTTCTAGCCCAGTTGGCAAGGGTTTGTTAAGAATTTGAAAATATGATGAACATAACCTTGGTGGAAGATAGGCTTGATGGATCAAGCAACTTCAGTTCCTGGAAGTCAAGACTTTAGATCACTCTTTAAGAGGAATATCTATTGTGGACAATATAAAGAGCTTTACTAGATACAACTACCGATGAAGAGAAGGAAGACGACGTCAAGGTAAGGAAGATAATCATCTACTCAGTAAGAGATCATCTCCTGCCTTGTATTGCCAACCTGAAGACAACTTATGAAATGTATGAAGAATTGAAGAATATGTTTGAGAGTGACAAAACCCTTAGAGCTCTTAAATTGAAGGGAAAACTTCAAAATTTCAAGATGAAAAAAGGTGACACCATTGCTATCTTTTTCATGAAGATGTCAGAGATCAGAGATCAACTAGGTGCCATTGAAGAATTCATATCAGCACTCTCAGGTATGCACTTGTATATATTATTTGTATCATTGTCATAAGGGTACTTGCAAGAGGAAGGAACCTTTGTTGCAATCATGGATCTAGATGGATCTCATTGCATTTAGAGGAACAACACACTGGAAGTTAAGATTCCAGGTTTGATTGTTTTAATCATCATGCCTCTAACCTACATTTCTAATCTTTCTACATTACAAGTAGGCGTTGTAGTTGAGACAACAATTCTTAAATTGTTTTGATACTAGAGATGTACTAATTCTTCTCCTCTAGGAGATATATTTGTCTTGTTTCCTTTTGTTTGTTTTCTTGTTCCAGGCAGGTTAACAACAAAGGGAGATGTTTATCCTTCAGACTTCAGAGGGTGTCACTTGACTCAGAGGGAGTCAAAACTATTTGAGAAGGAGGAATAACATAACCATGATTGAAGAAACCAAAGAAATGATACATGATCAGAGTCTACCTATGATATTATGGGAATAATCATGCATGAAAACAATATATGTTAAAAACATGAGTCCTCACCATATTTTGAACGACATAACACCCAAAGAAGCCTTCACCAGAGTGAAGCCTGATATTGGACACTTCAGGATATTTGGGTGTCCATTATACTTTCATGTACCCAAAGAAAAGAGGTCCAAGCTAGACCCTTCAAGGAGAAAGGGTACATTTGTGGGATACAATGAATCTTCGAAGGCATATCATATCTACATCCCTGGTCAGAGATAGATTGAGCAGTTTAGAGGGAGACAAACATTATGCTAGTTGATCTAGTTGTTCCATTTGATCCAGTTTCTCTATTTAATATCCCTAGAGATATTGTAGTAGGGCATAAAAGGCCTGCTTTGGCATGACAAACTCTACAGGAGGTAGAGGGACATGCAACCCCTTAAGGAACATCATGAGAGAGAAAGAGACAAAAGAGATTTTCGAGTTACTTTTCAGCCATGAGCCACATCATTTATTCTGAGCCTTCTTGTCATGGAGAAGCGACAGGTGAGTAGGCATGGAAACATGCCATGACAGAAGAATATCAAGCAATATTGAAGAATGATGTATGGGATATTGTTCCGAGACCAGAAGAGAAGTCTGTAGTGACTTCCAAGTGGATCTATAAGATCAAGCATGCAATTGATGGAAGTATCGAGAAATACAAAATGATATTTGTAGCCACAGGACTCTCACAAGTAGAGGGAGTTGACTGTGATGAGACATTTGCTCCAGTATCCCGATACACTTCCATCCGTACTATCATTGCACTAGACACATCCATGGGTTGGAAACTACTTCAGATGGATGTAAATACAACCTTTCTCAATGGTGAGATTGAGGAATAATTTTATATTGAGCAGCCAGAAGGATTCGTGATACACTACGAGAAATTTCATGTCTACAGGTTGAATAAATCCCCGTATGGACTAAAGAAATCACCTCGTTCTTAGTATGAGAAAATAGATGGATTCTTGATGAGTTTGGGATTTAGCAAGAGTGCTACTGATCCAAACCTATATTATCATATTGTTGGTAACGAGTGCCTAATCTTGGTCCTGTATGTGTATGAATTATTCCTCACTGATTCAAAAAGACTTATTGTTGAATGCAAGAAAGCATTGAATTTTGAATTCAAGATGAAGAATCTGGGTATGATGCACTACTTCTTGGGACTAGAATTATGGAAGAGGATTGATAAGATTTTCTTGAGTCAAGGAAAATATACAGTGGATATATTTAAGAAGTTTGGTATGACAGAGTGCAAATCCATGTCTACACTGATGGTGATGGGTTTGAAGAAAATGAATGATTCTTCTTCTGATTCAGGCGAGATTGATCCACATTTTTACTGACAATTGATTGGATCATGTATGTATCCGGTTAACACCAAACCTGATATATTCTATGTAGTGGATGTACTTAGTCAGTTCATGAGTCAACCGAGACATAATCCTTGGATAGTAGTGAAGCATGTATTGAGATATCTATGAGGCATAGTTGGATATGGCCTGAGAAGTTCCTCTAGTGTAGACTTTAGTTTGTAGGGATATACCGATGCAGATTGGGCAGGCAGTGTAATGGACCAAAAGAGAACATCCAGTTGTTGTTTTACTTTGGGGTCTGTCATGGTTTCCTGGTGTAGCAGGAAACAAATCTCTATGGCCTTGAGTACTGCAGAAGCGGAGTATATAGCATTGCGTGTGGCAGTCCGTGAAGCAGTGTGGCTTCGCAAGCTCCTGAAATATTTATTTGATCATGAGATGGATCCTACCATTATTCATTGTGATAACTAGAGTTGTGTGAAGCTCTCTAAGAACCCTATGGTTCACAATAGATCAAAACACATTGAGATAAAATATCATTATATCAGAGACATGGTGTAGAGGAATGCAGTACACGTGCAGTACCTTCCTACATGTGATTAGATTGCAGAAATATTTACCAAACCACTTGCCAAGATGAACTTCGAGTACTTCTGTGAGAGACTTGGCTTGGTGGAGAATGCCTCCCTAGCTGAGAGGGAGTGTTGATGATTACAACTCTGTGAGACATCCTCCAGGACACAAACTGAGTGAGTCAGCCTGTGAGAGAGCCCATGAGTTGGGTGTGCCCATGAGATTGGTGTGTCGTTCATCTCTGAGACTAAGATGGAACATTGTGTGCCCCTGTGTGGGGAGGATGCCCATGAGATGGGTGTGTCATTCCTATCTGAGACTGAGATGGAATGTTGTGTGCCCCTGTGTGGGGAATATTCCCATGAGATGGGTGTGTCGTTTGAGGTGAAACGATGTGTATACCCCTATGAGGGGAAAAAGTTCCCATGTGATGGGTGTATCGTTCTCCTTTGTGTAGAGAGTTGAGATGATGTGGTACTCTAGATGATTCTCCTGTGAGACTCAATGAGATAGAGATCTGTTGAGTAGAACATCCTTGTGTCTAAGCACATGTGGATGTTCCCCTAGTGGGTGTGTGAGATCCATTTTTATATTGTCTAAGAGTAAGATTTACCTGTAAACCTAATTGTGATGTAAAGGGTACAGGTCGACCCCACCATAAAGTGAAAGATAATTAATGTAAAATATAATTAATATTGTGATTATTAATTATATTCTGAGTTCTTGAGGTCATCCCTGTTGTGCCAATAGACTCCACTTTTGATGTGTCTAGTCCAGTATAAATAAAGGTGATTTCCCCATTGAGGAAACACAAAACACATGTGATTTTGGAAATTTCAGAAAGTACATATTCTAGGGATGAAGTGCGCACCTCTCTTGGGTGCTAGATTCTTGGTTTTGGAGAGCACCCTTTTGTGTGCTAGGTCTATGGTGTGGGAGGTATTTCTCTTGAGAATATAGCAAAGGATTGATGGGTTTTCTTCCCTTGTTGAGAAGGGTTTCCCAAGATATTTCTTGTGTTCTTGTGCATGGTATTTCTTCTTGTGATCTTGGTTATTGCAGAAATTGTTAATGGTGTAGCTGCATTTGTTCAAGTAAATGATAAAAATGAAATAAACTTCATGCTTGAGCCTAGCATAGTGAAACTTCAACAAAAAACTCCTCTAAAGCATGGATGGTCGACCTTATCTAAAATCCAACACTTGATAATTATAGCTCCAAGCCCATATGACCAAGGGATTACTCCTTTAATGATGTCCACATGGGTCAGCTCCAAACCCCTTATTTATTCCCTAAGCTTGTACATTAACTCTTCTTTAAACTGAGCTAAAAAAAAATCCTTTGTAACCGGTCCCAATTTCCTTCCAGTTAATTTTTTGTAATCGGCCACCTATCCACCTTAATGTTACACTCTTAAGATTTTTTTTGGTCCAATTAATTTTCACTGGATCACCAAAACAACTCGGTCACTAGAACATCGATTCTCCTCTGCGATATTCATTGTTATGTGTCCCAATCATTGGGACACTAGACCATTGGGCCACCGAGCCATCCACACTTTAGCCTCATACTCCAAATGTTTAACATTAGTCTAGTTATCCATCAACCACCAAATAATTGGACCACCAGGACCCTATAATTTAAACATTGCACAATAAATGTTTGGTCCCAGTCCAATTTTACCAGGCACCGAGCATCAGTCTCTTCCTTCAATTGATTTTACTCAACTCTTAATCTGGTCTGGTGTAGCAAGCCACCAGGCACTGGGGTAATTAACCACTAGAACACTTAATAATTATTTCTTTGGGGAAGTTAAGTCTAGTCTAATCCTTTTCTCTCAGTCATTGGTCACTCTGCAATCAATGGTCAAATATTTTTCATCTTTCACTTGACGCCTTCTCACTCGCTTCCATTGTACTTTTGGTTACGATGAAGTTCATAGAAACTTCAACTCATTTACCCTCAATATTTTTCCTCTATTTATCTTCAATGAAATCATCTCATCCATCTCCCAATTGCACAAACTCCTCATAGAAATATGACCAGAATTCATTAGGGTTGATTTTTCGTGAAAAGGAATCTCATCTTCATTTTTTATTCATTATTATAGGGTTATAAACACACAAAATTTTTATAGACTCATTATACACACAAGAATTAACTCAGAATTCAAATACACAATGCTTGGAAGAACATAAATACACTCATTTCATTAATCCAACCGTGTACATGGATTCTATAACTTAGAAACCCTTCTACTTTTGTTGGCCCAATCTCTCCTTTTGGC
>SNQJ01S0248173.1:0-13015 GCA_010110895.2 Picea sitchensis
TTGATAATAGAGGAAACTTCCTTTTCTCTACCTTCTGCCAAACATTTCTACCAATAATAGTTGTTTCATCATATGTATCCTTCCACACATGCATGTTTTTAGAATGTAATATAGGATTCTTGGCATAAAGAGAAAGCCTCTAAAGTATATTTTTTATATTTCAACACCCATCAGTTCATGGCTCTAACCTTCCAAAAAGGTCTTTATATAGTCCTTCCTCATGGGACTACCTCAACATGAAACTCCTTGTTGCACCTCAATCCTTTAATTTGTTCACCTCCATAAGCTATACATGCATGCATATTAATGCACACTTAATATCAATCTTTCTTATGGAGGTCCACCATTCTTAGCATGAGACTTCAAGGGATAAACATAAACACGTTTCCCTCTTCCATTATGAAAACTAGAGCATATATTTTTCAATTTTATTTATGTTGTTGAAATTTTGTAGCTCCTTACTGACCTATTATTTTTCTAATCACCTCTATCCAAACCAAATTTGGCCAACCTGCATTTCCATCCAAACTATCCACTAGTGATACCATCTCATAGCTACTTCCTTTATGCAAAGAATCATGTTTTGCAACCTTTAACTTCCCTCTAGATCTCTTTGATTCTTCAAACAATTGTACAAGCTTGACCACATTCCATGTACAATTGAGATAGTTCATTTTAGGTTCCATATCTTTTGCATACGATGTCAAGAATAGAACCATGTTTTCCCTCATTTGTATTCTTAGGGATTTTCCTCTTTAAAGACCACTTCCCTATTTTTGTTCTTATTGAATTTTCATCCCAATATACCATGGAGATACACCCAGTACCATTGACATGTACTGAACATTCTCTATATGCATAAGAAATTCTCTTTCATTGTTGGCATCATTCCTTGAGTGTTGAAATACAATCCAATTACATTGGCATTCACCTCATGATACCTCTTCCATTAACTCAGGATGTTCAAGGAATTTGATTGGTCATAGAATCCTTCTTTTATTTACAAAATGCCATTCCTTGAAGTATAACTACATCCTTCTAAAGAAGTTCTTACCATAATGATTTATTTATGCATATGCTAGCATTATTTATCATACATGAACCTTCATTACTTCACACCTAAAATTATGAAAGTTATACCATATTTCCACTATGCACTTTTGATAATGACAAAAGAGGTACTATTCCAAATCTGCACAATTTATTCTTGGAGATGTGTTGGCAACAATAATATAATCTCTATTTTTACAAGTTGCCTACACAGGGTTTTTAAATTCTCGTTACTCATCACAACCTTTCTCATTAAATGACACTTGTTACTCGTCACTTTCTACGTATCTGCTTTTTGATTTTGTTTTCATGACTGTAAGCATGAAAACTCATAGCTGGAATTCATGTTTGATTTCATTAAAGGGTTAATGTTCATATGGTCTATTGTCGAATTGTCGTATTTCGCTATGAACATGGTTGTTTTCATGGTTATAACCCCTTGGTATTGAACACACCTTGGTTAAATGAGTATTAAACCGCCACCCATTTTGCATTTGACTAATGTTAATGGGGTTTTGATTTATAAAATTTTTGATTCAATTGTTTATTTGACATATTAATTTTGTAGTCGAATCGTGGATATGCATATTGTTCTTTTCAACTGTTATGATATTTGTGTGTACCATTATGCCGAGATGTCATTCCAAGTACAGTGTGGTATTATGCTTTTGCATGGCCTTGATCTACATGACTTCTCTCACATGCATGGTAATTAATGCTCCCGCCTACCATTTCGAGTTGTCTTTGCATTGCATTGGGGAAGCTTGGGGCAATGGATCTGTGTTTATTCTTTCAAACCCTACCTCCGAATCCCGTGTCATTTCCTTGCTGTTAGCCATGTCTCCTATGGTTAGGATTGAGCCCAACGGTGTCCAGACATTGTTATCATTTGATAATTCCAGAGATGACTTAGAAAGGAATGGATGGCCTGTGTTTGTTGAAAAGCTCGAGGGTTTTAATTTAACAGTTGCTCAAGAATTCGCGTTGACATTCGATGGTTGCAAAGAAAAAATAGGAGACATCCAGCTTGAGTTAAATGAAGATTTTATTATCCAAGCCAACGGTCTACCAGTTGTGGGGAAAAAGTGGTTCAAAAACTCAAAGGTTGAAGAGGTTCCCTGGTCTGTTATTAATCTCAAGGAGGATTACCAGATACGACTGAGGTATGCCTGTCTCAGCTTTAAAACCTAGATGGCATGATCTATTAGCTATTGTGAAACAGTTCGTTACCTGTGAGGGGAGATATGGGTTGGTTTTCTTGTATCACTTGCGATTTCTCATGAGTTTTATCAATTTCCCCCTGAACATGCCCTATTTTCTCCTTCGAAGTCTATACAAAATGGAAAAGCATTTTAAAAGGCAGAAGCCTGATTCTAGTGTGTTCCACCATTGTTTGATCAAGATTATTATTATACATCAGCTGAAATTAAATGATGATTGTTGTGATGCTTTTCTGTTACGAAATGGTTTTAGTAGCAGTGAGTTAGGACAGGTTGACAAGCCTGTCGTCACAGAAACCCTCGTGAAGCCTACCATCTCTCCTCCATCCCTCTTTCCCTGTGATCCTATTTTGGAACCCTCGACCTATCCTGACACTACCCAACTCGATACCCTACCAGATTCGTATCCCAAGGGTGGTGTTAAGGATGTTAAAAAATCCATCAGAAAAAAGTGTAAAGGCAATGTTGATATCAATTATAAGAGTAAAAGGGCAGCTTGTTGGGTTTCACAATGTTCCCAAAATAAACCCAAGCCCTATGCAGACCAAAACACGATTGTGTTAACCGAGGATTCCGATTCAGAAATTGAAAGATTCTCGACTGAAGAATATCCATATTCGTATGGACTTTGCTCTGATAAACCCTATGATTATGTTACAAACATTCCACCGTGTCTAAAATACAATCTCGATTTCCCTGGAATCAAACTCAGTAATGAACCTACAGGTCAAATGGAAAATTCACCACCTGTTAATACTATCACTGCTAATACACAGTCTATTCAGCTGCAATGTAATGAATGTCAATCATGGATCAATAGGTATTACAAAGACGTGTCTTTACTTCAGTCTCAGATTAAATCCTTGGAAGACCAAGTGAATTTGCTAACGAAAGAGAATGGAAGACTTCAATCCGTAGCTCAAACCAAAGATAAATGACAAAAAACCATAGGGTCTGTTGTTTTTAAGAACGTGGAAGCAACGACTGCCATAGTAAATTCAAATATTGCTTGATTAAGTCGAATCCCTTAATTTGAGGTATGATTTTTTTAAAATAAGTTTAGGATGATTTTGTCTTTTTCAAATTAGAATATATGATTTTTTTGCACAGATTACATTTAGTTTGTTTTGATTGATTCAATAAAATATGATTCTACTTATAATTATAACTAGCTACAGAATCGTGAGATTCTATAGCTAGTTACAAAAATTCGAATTACTTGTTTTAATAACTGAAAATGCATCTGAAATCCTTTATTCTTATGTGTTTTCAGGAACCTATGATTTCTAAAGGAGATTTGAAGCATTGTTGGCATCTCTCAGCATGTTATGTTTATCTTGTTTTAGAATAGGCTGTTAGTTTTTGATATCAAGTAGAATCTGGGAGGTTGCATCCCCCACTTTTTTTGGAACAAATTAGATGTTATCAACAGGAAACGTTTTGATCCTGTAACCTATATAAATATATTGTTTTGTAATATGAATACCATCGTTGTCTGGGAGCAAAGAACTATGGATTTATGATTGACAGACTTGAATAGAAGTTGATATTTGCACAGCTTTAGCTTCTATATATCATGTTTTATTCAAGTTATGGTCGTTTTGATTTGTAATTAAATTGTGACTACTTTACATATCATGGTTTATTGTAGATTGGTGTGATGAAATTTATATGATATCCATGTTTTGTGTCCCTTATATAACACACAGTAATTACTCTGTTCAAATTTGAGATTAGAAGATTTATCTTCTTTATTCATTGAACATTTATACACAAATTTTCACAGCAGGATTTATCTCAATGTGGCCATTTGTGAAATTATAAAATTGCAGTCACTACATCTCTTATATGTTCTGTCATTAGAATTCAATCACTACTTCTTCGCATTTACAAGAATCATTTGTAATATCTGTTGCGGTTTACCTCATCAAACAACGAAATTGGATACTGTACGCAGGACGAATGGGAGATGCGATTACAGGTTAGTTTGCTCGTTTTATTTCATTAATTTAATTAATATAGGAATTTCCTGTAATCTCAATACATTTTACTGTTTGTTATCTTTGTTTTTCAATTAGACAGTTGCTATTTCATTTCTTGTTTATAAACGTTATAAAAAAAAAAATCAAAAAGACTGAATGATAGGTTTGTTGTCGTTAAATAAATCAATTCATATTCGATTTTCACAGATTTAGATTAAAATTTGCATTCTGTAAATGTTATACATATATTAGAGATATAATCATTTAAATATATTGTACATATAATAAGTAAATCTATGTTATAAATATTAGTTAGCAAACTATAAGTATATATTAGATTTGTATATAGTTTTCAGCGAGTGTTTTTCATTAAGTTATTTTATCTTCTTTAGTTTTGTCTTTCACTTCCTTAGGACTTAGATCGGCCAACAGAGCCACTAAACCCATTGGAGTGGATTAATCCAAACATCTTGGGTTAAGTAGACAACCCCGGATCGGATTCACTCCTCCAGTTGACAAGCGATCAATTTCGCCCATCAACAAATGGCGCTAGAAGGAGGGCCTCAAAATTATTAATGGCGCGAGGTGGTCGTAAGACTCCTCCTCCACCTACCCGCTCACCTATAGTGACTAGAAGTCATTCAGAAAACAACATTGTCCCTCAAACGCCAACCACATCAAACGACGATCTACGGAACACAGTTGAACCAGTAACTCCAAATCCTATGGGTGGTGACATACAAGAGATTGTTCGCCAATCTCTCATAAGAACACACAGTGCCTTCTCCCGTTTAAGACAACCAAACCGACCTTTGGACCAACCATTAGATTTCTCTGATATCAGAGAAAAACTTGAAGGCACTAACCTTACTTTAAACCCTACAGATCCAATCCTCACTCCTGCAGTAGGAGGATCTAGTATACCACCATCACCACCTCCTTCATCTCCTTCTTCTTCTGGAGAAGAATCCTTTGACGAAGGTAGTTATTCATCCTAGCCTTAAACACAACCCACACCTATGGCCAACCAGAAAAATCCCGCTAGACCCTGGCTCAACCAAGATGCAGTGGCCATACCTGGGCCTCAACATCCCTTACCCAAACACCCGAAGAAATGGCTCCCTAAATTTTACCTAGACTCTAAACAGATCACCGAAGATCACATCAAAAAGTGTATGTTAGCCATTAGACTCCGCAGTGTCGAGCACGAAGATGTAGTCTATAGATTGTTTCCCTACGCCTTTGAGGGCAATGCCTCTACCTGGTACTTTTCCCAACAGCCCCACACCATCGTGTCATGGGAGAAGTTTGAATATTATTTTCTTGAGAAGTTCAGAGATGACAAGTCTCCTGAAGTTCTAGTCATGGAGATTTCTAGTTTAAGAATGAACCCCAAAGAGAAGATCAAATACTTTAATAAAATGTTCTTGATGCTAAAGAACTGAATCCCTACAGATTCGATGCTCGCCGAGAATCTCATTATAGCATATTATACGAAAGCCTTACATAAAAGAATAGCCATTTGGGTAAAGAGATCCAAGAAAGCCATGTTGTTAGAAGCCTTCGAAGAGGCCAGTCAGATCGAGAAAGACATCCTCATCTTAAAAGACACTACTAGAAATGAAATAGAGACTAGTTCATCTTCCAAAAAGAAAATCGAAATCCTCCCTAGACATTCCCAAAAGAAAGCCCAACCTGAAAGCTCAGATTTAGAAAACTTACAGAAAGTCGTTCAAAAACTGTCCAATCAAGTTATAGATTTGAAAAGGATAGCTAAAGAAGCTTCTTCAAGCAAAGGGCCTTACAAACCCCTGTTTAGGAAGCCTTTTCCCACCAACCGACCTAATTCAAATATTGAAGGCCTAAATCTAGAAAGCCTGCAATTCGCTATCCAAACGATTCTAGAAGCACAGGATAACTTGATGCCTCCTGAGACCCATGAGGAAGTAGCCGAACAAGAGACAGTAGAAGAAGATGAATCCTCTCCGAACATTTTTGGACATTTTTCGGATAGTATTTTTTAAGCTAATTTTGAAACAGTGCATCCTTACAATACTAGGAGTAAGACAACAAACAAGCCTTCTTCTGAAATCACTATGACTTTGCCTCCCAAACAGTCTAAATCAACTGAGAATAAACATAATTCAGTAAACCCAAGCCTAGATTATGATTTGGTTGAAGATCTAAAAAAGATTAGGGCTAATATTTATGTTTATGAATTATTAAAATTTCATTTTCTTCTGCAAAAAAATGCTACAGAATATTGCAGAGAACAACAAAAATGGAAATCCACGCAGTAACAAAGTTGTTTAGAATAACCCCAAAGTTCCTTAGAAGGCCTCCGCCAAAACCACTTCTGATTCTCATGAGAAAAGAGACCTTCCTGTAAATAATGTAACAAATGTAGATAAATTAGTTTTAGAGACCGCGTGTAAAAAGCAACAAGCTTCCACCACTAGTACTCGCAGAAATGTCCCTCCATTTTTGTTAACTTTTGAAATCTTCAATAGGAACGTGCACAACTGTATGGTAGATTCAGGAGCATCATGTAACGTAATTCCTTGGTCTGTATGTCAAAAGATTAATTTTGAAGTTCAACCATCCATCTTGATCGAACTAGTGTTAAAGTTATAGGCGAATTGAGAAATGTGCTTATAAGATTGTCGTCTAACCCTAAAGTTCATCAAGTGATTGATATTATTGTTGTAGATATCCCAGAAGTTTATGGTTTGTTTTTAAGCAGAGACTGGTCAGAACAGCTACATGGCTATTTTTTAACGGATTGGTCTCACTTGTGGTAAATCAAGGTAAATCGTGAACGTTACCTAAAGTTCAAAGTGACGGATTTAAATGATCCCAATGAACCATTCACACCTTTTTCCGATTCACCCGAAATACAGGGGATGGATACCTTTTTCGACAATTTCATGGCCGAAACTTCCACTATCACTAACCCAGAACAACAATCTGAATTTTTGACATATACACAGCCAACAACTTCTACCCAGTGGTCACATGGAACCGACAACAATCAAATATGGTCTCTTTACTTTGACGGGTCAAAATCCAAGGAAGGAGTTGTTGCAGGCTGCGTGATTATTGATCCAGCAGGTAACAAGACCCTGATTGCATGCATGTTAGAGTTCAAATGTACAAACAACACAGAAGAATATGAGGATTTATTACAAGGCCTAAAGAAAGCATTAGATATGAACGTTCAAAATTTGACTGTCTTTGGTGATTCAGAAATTGTGGTTAGATAGGTAAAAAATTCTATGCACTGTTTATCTCCACACTTTAAAAGATACCAATCTGAGGTATGGAATTTGATGAATAAGTTTTCTGCATTTAACATAAATTCTATTCCTAGATTGAATAATTCAGAAGTTGATTTGTTAGCTAACATAGCTTCGAAACTTTTCCCTGCAGAAGGCTTATCTCCGAATGCATTCTCCGTCGAACTGTTGTTCAAACCGTCTGTCCCTGACAACATCACGAATTGGAGAGTCTTCGACGACGATCAATAGATTATAAGTTTGCTGCATATGGAAGAAACTTTCTAGGGCGCAGTAATCAAAGAAGGTACTCATGACAAAAATCTTCGTGACTTTACAGTAATACCAGATCCAAGATCTCCTGAACCTTCATCAGACATGGTAAATTCTATCCCGAAATCTGTAGTTAGATTAGAAATTTTTTATGATCTTCACGACAAGTTCAAAAAAATCAGTGAACTGTAAAACGAATAGTTCCTCTTTAACGCATGAAAAAGTAAACTTGGGAACTAAAGACAACCCACAGTGCATTAATTTAGGGGTGGGATGTTCTGAACAAGAAAAAGCAGCATTTATTAAATTGTTTAAGGAATTCAAAGATGTTTTTGCTTGGACACACGACAACCTAAAAACCTTTGATCCTAACATCATACAACACGTTATTCCTATGAAACCCCAAACCCAACCTTTTCAACAAAAGTTACGGAAAATGCACCCAAAACTCGAATCAACTGTCAAAAAGGAATTAAATAAACTCATGAACCCTAAGATAAGTTTCCCAGTTAGGCACACACAATGGGTCTCTAATATTGTCCCTGTCCGAAAGAAGAGTGGTGAAATATGACTATGTGTCGATTTCTAAAATCTTAATCGAGCGTCTGATAAAGACAACTACCCTGTCCCACCCATGGAAGAAATCCTTCAACAGGTATCTGGTTCGGAAATATTATCCTTATTGGATGGTTTTTCAAGGTATAACCAAGTCCTGATGTCCCCTCTAGACCAACTTAAAACCACCTTCCTCACTCCATGGGGAACCTACGCTTATAGGAAGATGCCCTTTGGAATCATAAATGCTAGTGCCACTTTCGAGAGAGTGATGGACATCACTTTTCGGGGCTTAATCAATCAATCTGTCATAGTTTACCTGGATGACGTTACTGTCTTCTCGAAAAACAAAGAAGATCGTCTATCTCATTTAAGATCCATTCTACAGCGATGTCGTAAGTACGACATTTCTTTGAATCCTAAAAAATCTATCTTCGTAGTAGAACAAGGTAAACTCTTAGGATTTATTGTATCATGCGAAGGGATGATTATCGACCTTGAAAGAACTCAAGTCCTTTCGAAACTCCCCCCTCCCTCGTAAAAAAAGTCTATGCAATCTTTCTTAGGTCAGATAAAATTTGTCAGGAGATTCGTCCCCAGCTTTTCAGAAATGGTGAGACCACTACAAAACCTAATAAAAAAGGACGTACAATACCATTGGGGACCTTTAGAAAACAGGCTTTTAATTCAATAAAAAAGGCCATAATAGACGCTCCTTCTCTAATGAGCCCCGATTTTTCGCAAGACTTCACCCTCTACACGTTCGCTTCTGACCATTCTTGCGTCGCTGTCCTAACTCAAAAGAACCCTGAAAACAATGAAGTCCCAATTGCCTCTATGATCTCAGCCTTCAAAGGGGCAGAACTTGATTACCTAGCAATAGATCAACAAACCTATTTTGTTTTTAAAGCAGTAAAGAACTTCCGATCTTATCTTTTGAAATCTAGGATGAAAATCATTGTCCCTTACCCAGTTGTCAGAAATCTGTTAGTACAGAAAGAACTAGGCGAAAAAAGGGAAAACTGGGTCACATCCTTGCAAGAGTATGACATAGAAATCACCCCAGCACAAATAGTAAGAGGTCAAGGGTTATGTAAGTTAGTCGCTGACTCAGCTACAGGACAACAAGAGGAAAATGATATGTCAAATCCAGGACAACACTATCAAAATCTAATATGTTGTGCACAAAACCTTGTTAGTCCCTGATATGATGATATAAAATTTTGTCTTGAACATGGGTCAGCTCCCCGTCATCTGGATCCCACAAAAATAAGAGCGATAAGATTAAAATCTTCTTCCTTTCAGCTGATTAATGGTATTCTGTTTTGTCAAAATTTTGATGGAGTATTAATGCGTTGTCTTGAGAAAGATGAAGTAGAAAAGGTCTTATTGGAATTGCACGCAGGAGAAGCTGGTGGGCATTTTGGTGGAGATACCACTGCCCATAAAGTATTAAGGGCGGGTTACTATTGGCCTACACTTTTTAAATATGCTCATGCTTTGTGTCGCAAGTGTGTAATTTGTCAAAAAGCATCCGGACGGATACAGAAACCAACCTTCCCTTTGCAACCAGTTTCAGTAGACTTCCCTTTTCAGCAGTGAGGTCTAGATATTATAGGTCCAATCAATCCGCCATCCTCACAATAGCATAAGTATAACATAACAACCACAGATTACTTCACTAGGTGGTCTGAAGCTACCCCGTTAAAAGCTGTAAATACCAGCCAGGTAATATCCTTTTTGAATTCGAATACTATTACTCATTTTGGTATCCCTGACTGCCTGGTATTTGATAATGCTTCCTATTTTTTGTTTCTTGAGATGAGTGATTTCTCTCTAGAAAAAAGAATTAAATTAAAGTATTCTTCTAGCTATTACCCCTAAAGCAATGGATTGGCAGAATCGACTAATAAAAATCTAATCAAAATTATCAAGAGAACGGTCTCTGAAAACCATAAAAATTGGCATAATGCATTGTTAAACGCTATCTGGACTGATAGAGTGACTCCAAAAACTGTTGTGGGTAACTCACCTTTCATTCTCGTTTACGGAAGAGAGGCAATTCTGCCACCACATATCCTCCTTCCCTCTCTGTAGCTATCACAGAAAATACAAGAAGAGGATTGTCCCCCTTTGGAGAATCGAATTAACGCTTTGTTAAAATTAGAAGAAGTGAGGGCTCAAGCGAAACGGAAATTGGATCAACATCAACTCATTGTTAAAAGTTGGTTTGATTCCAATCTTGCCTCTGACATAAATTTTGAGGTAGGTGACCTTGTCCTAAAATTGGACAAACCGCATGAGGGAAAAGGAGAGCATACAAAGTTTCAGAACTTGTGGCTAGGACCATTCTTGATTGCTGAGAAATTGGGGCCCAGTTCCTTCCGATTACAGAATTTAGAGGGACAACCATACGCCTATTCGGTGAATGGCCAAGCTCTAAAAAGGTATTTCTCCTAATGACACTCCCATGTACACTGTGTAAATATTTTTGTTCTGCTTGCTTTTTGTTTTTCTTTGCTGGTTTGTTTTGATTTTTCCGTTATGCTTGCCAGTTTTTCTTTTGACGCACATACCTACACCATAAATTGTTTTAGACAATGAGAACAAAAAAATTTCCCCTCTGAAATGACTACTGAAGGTTGTTTAAACATCAATTATGATATTTTTTTGAAGTTTCCAGCCATGTTAAAGAAAGCTTGTTGTTTGAAAAGCGTTTCTTGATTTCAATTTGTAAATGAAGCTATTCACGATCATCCATAAAAAAATTCTTCTTACATTGTCCCTGTTCCTTAAGAGAAAAACTCAGAGATGTCTGCCTTCCCTCAAAAGTCAGTTTATTAACAAACTATCTCTAGATCTTAACGAAGGACAGTTAAAAAAAAATTCCTCAAGGTCTGTAATTTACAAAAATATTTTCAAAAATCAAGATTTTCAGCGTCACCCCGCTCTATTAAATATCTTTAAAACTAAATAAACCTTCAGAGAGCTGTGGGAAGTGCTTGTAAACCTGTCGGAATACTGAATAGGTCTGCTGGCAGCGGGCAAATGCATACATGACGCCATGACAACTTCGTCAAGGTACTGAACAGGCCCGCTGGCAGCGAAGCAATGTCAGGTATATGAAAATTCTCAGATATGGAATCTTTTGACCTTAAATGTCCTTCGTTCTGATATGGAACTTCTTGGTAGGATACAGATATTGGAGTGGGTTAAATGGCATCTCTTTCGAGGCTATGGACGCCTGCTAGCATCAGCGGCTCTGTCAACAGTATTGAATATTTTAACTTTAATATCGTGACTCTCTTTTGTCAAGATTGTCATCAATTTTCGTCTTTTAAAATAACAAGCAATCTGAAACTGGAATGTTTTATAATTGATAAGGATGTTCAAACAGTTTCTTAGTTGTTTTCGATTTGAATTTTTTTCTGACTATCCTAATTTGGATTCGTTTGTTTGGCAGAGATAACTGCTTCTACCAGTGTGACGCCATTGTTGGCAGCAATAATATAATCTCTATTTTTACAAGCTGCCTACACAGGGTTTTTAAATTCTCGTTACTCATCACAACCTTTCTCATTAAACGACACTTGTTACTCGTCTCTTTCTACGTATCTACTTTTCGATTTTGTTTTGATGACTGTAAGCATGAAAACTCATAGCTGGAATTCATGTTTGATTTAATTAAAGGGTTAATGGTCTATTGTTGAATTGTCGTATTTCACTACGAACATGGTTGTTTTCATGGTTATAAACCCTTGGTATTGAACACGCCTTGGTTACATGAGTATTAAACCGCCACCCATTTTGCATTCGACTAATGTTAATGGGGTTTTGATTTATAAAAATTTTTATTCAATTGTTTATTTGACATATTAATTTTGTGGTCGAATCGTGGATATGCATACTGTTGTTTTCAATTGTTATGATCTTTGTGTGTACCATTATGTCGAGGTGTCATTCCAAGTACATCAATGTATTATTCTTTTGCATGGCCTCAATCTACACGACTTCTCTCACACGCATGGTAATTAACGCTCCCGCCTACCATTTCGAGCTATCTATGCATTGCATTGGGGAAGCTCGGGGCAATGGCTCTGTGTTTATTCTGTCAAACCCTACCTCCAAATCCCGTGTCGATTCCATGTTATTAGCCATGGATCCTGTGGTTAGGATTGAGCCCAACGGTGTCCAGACATTGTTATCGTTTGATAATTCCAGAGATGACTTAGAAAAGAATGGCTGGCGTTTGTTTGTTGAAAAGTTCGAGGGTTTTAATTTAACAGTTGCTCAAGAATTCGTGTTGACATTCGATGGTTGCAGAGGAAAAATAGGAGACGTCCAACTTGAGTTAAACAAATATTTTATTAGCCAAGCCACCGGTCTACCATTTGTGGGGCAAAAGTGGTTCAAAAACTCAAAGGTTGAAGAGGTTCCCTGGTCATTGTTATTCATCTCAAGGAGGATTACCAGTTGCGACCGAGGTATGCATGTCTCAGTCTTAAAACCTATATCGCATGATCTGTTAGCTATTGTGAAATAGTTCGTTACCTGTGAGGGGAGATATGGGTTGGTTTTCTTGTATCACTTGCGATTTCTCATGAGTTTTATCGATTTCCCCCTGAACATGCCCTATTTTCTCCTTCGAAGTCTATACAAA
>SNQJ01S0248174.1:0-12963 GCA_010110895.2 Picea sitchensis
TGTATGAACCCTACAAAAAAAAAGTCTAATAGATTTTAATTAGCTTTGCTTTTAATGGGATTTTTACGTCACAAGGTATGAAGGTGAAACTGATGGTGTGTAAAGACTCAAAGCAAAATGAACAAGAAATGATTGGAAACAAAAACTTTTACTAACAATGCAAAAACCAACAACTTTTCAACAAGAAAGACTTCTTTTTCTTTTCAACTTTTCTAAGATTTCATGCAACAAACATAAAGGAATTTCTCTCAATCTGCGAGCTACTTACGCTCTAAATGTACTGCAAAAACTTATGAAAAAAGACTTCTTCCTAGCTACAGATGCAACAACACAATCTTCAAACAAAGAAGAAAATGAAAATAGATAATTTTTTTTTATTTCAGTGCTAAATGAAGCAACAAAGGGAAAATGCTGACAAGCACAAAACCAAGAAAACAAACTAAAATGCTGGCTTAAAGCACAGATCGCAAAGAACCAGAGCAAAGACGCACAAATGGCAATCAAGAAAGAACTGACTCCTACGCTTGTCTAAAAACCATAAAACAAAATCTTTTTCCTTTTTATCTTTTCTATCAACAATCAACTAAGAAACATCAGGCTAAAGGTAAGAGGCCCTAACCTACTGACTGTGTAGCCCTAGACTCAAACCCCTGAGAGGCACACTTCTCACCACAGGGGGGATGGTTGCCCCACCTATGCTGAAAAACAACCAAACAAGCCCGCAACTGTCACTAAAACATAACGTGTGCAAACGCGTGCTGAGCTATAACAACATGCGGGTACCTGCGGGCAGAACTTGAACAGGCCGCGGGTATGTATGAATGCTAAGACCAAACTAAACACAGGCAGTCCAGACCTGAAAGAGGCCTATGGTATTGACAACCAGGGTCTCCTAGAGGCTTGGATGCTTCTTCTTAATAGAAAAGAAAAATAATTGCAAAAAGAAAACAAACGCAATAAAGCAAACTGAGACAAGACAGTGAACCAGCAAGACCCAGACAGGATCCAGAAAGCCCCCTGAGAATGTGAAATTCTGACAGGGAGGAGGAGACAACCTCTCAAGCTCTCTGATTCCTACACGCTACTGAAACCACCACAACAAGCGTTCAAACACGAGCTGTAGAAGGTTAGGGCGTGGGTTACACGCGTGCAGGCCTTCTGCAGGCCGTGTGTACCTCTGTGTGTCCCGATAATAAATGTCAAGCACAGTCAAGGAAAAAACTGGTATAAAGAACCAGGTTCCCTGCTAGCTATGACCTAACAGAAAACAGACAAACAAAGAAACAGAAAATCTAATTCTTTGACTACCCAAAAACCTTCAATTAAATCCGGAAACCCTAAGAGTATCTATCCCCAGTAGAGTCGCCAATTCTTTTGTTGGGAAATATTACCCTACGGACTAACAAGCTAGGGCTTAAACTTGCATGCAGATCATGACCCTTAAGAAATCATTTTTAATCTACCACCCCAAACCTCAAACCCCTGTTTCACATGCAAACATGGAAAGAACCTACTAACCTTTTTACTGATGTTTGGTGTAGATCCTCCGTTGCTCTTTTGTCCGCTTGCTTGCACTGCTCCTTCCAAAGTTAACCTGCAATCAAGACAAAAACACTATGCATGCATGCTATTCTTCTACTTGTGGGTTAGAGATTAAGAATTAATCAAATAAATCGTATACAAATCATGCATTGGGATGGGAAAAGTATTCTTTTATTAATCTCAAGATGAATCAACTTACAATAATGATAGAGATCGGCCACCGTTCGTCGATCCTGATCCTGGGCTCCTCTTCTTTGTCCTCCAACTGCTTTGCTTGAATTCTCGTTAGGCTTGAGGAAATGCTAAAGGGTTGGGACAAATGGATTCGGAAATTGGGCAGAGTTTCTTTGATATCTTTTTCCTTTTCCAAATAGTACCCCTACCCCTTCTTTTATAGGCTAGAAGGAGCTAGGGTTTTGGACGAACTCTCGGCCATGCATGGACGAGAGTTCCAGTTAACTGACCCAAAGCTTTTTGTCCCGTCGGAAACTTTCCGTTTTTTGTGATTCTGAAGGCAAACGCGGGATGTAGTGGGCTTGCTAGCGTTTTCCCGCGGGCTGTAGTGGGCCTGCTAGCATTTGCCCGCGGGCTGTAGTGGGCCTGCTAGCGTTTACTTTTTAAAAATGGAGTTTTTAGAAGAGTTTTTCAGCAGTTTTTTGGCAAAGAAGGGATATGAGTTGGCCTGATGCCAGGTAAGCATGTGTGGTGCAATTTAGGGTTATAACAGGTGCCCATTTATGAGCAAGGGTGTCTCTGAACCTTGGCCTTTGCGATTTTGTATTGTCAGTGAGTAATAATACACAGAGTCTGTGTATATCTCAACCCATTGTAATTTTCTCCTCAGCATAATAAAAGTTTCATTTAAATGTTGAATCTATGAGTTATTGCAATCTATGCTTTGGGAATTTGGTTTTGAGTTACGACAATGTATGCATACTCTGTTGAAGTTTTTTTTTTAGCATGTAGAAATCATCCAAAACAATCTCTCGTTGTTTGGGAAAATTTAAACATACATGGGTGAATTTATACTTGCCTGTGCGTTTTTCTTCATTGTTGAAAATCTAAATTCATCCCTTGTGTTTTTTTTATCCATAGTGGGGAATCAAAATCGCCCTAGAAACTTTTTCCCTTTGTTGTTGAAGATCGAACCCACCTCTAGATATTTTTTTCAACTGTTGGTCGACCCATTCTAACTGGGTTACTCTTGAAGTCTATTTTCTTTCATTTGGTTGACATGACCATTGAAGCATTCGATCGAGCTTTCCTCTAGTCGACCCGACCATCAAATAATTTGACAGGGTTTTATTTTGGTTGACCCAACCATAAAACAATTTGAATGATATTTCATATGGTTGACTCGAACATCAAAGCATTCAACTGGGATTTCCTCTGGTCGACCCGACCATCGAATAATTCGATCGGGTTTTCCTTTGGTTTACCTGACCATCAAAGAATTCAATTCAATTTTCCTTTGGTCAACCCAACCATCAAATAATTTGACCGAGCTTTCATTTGGACGACCCGACCATCAAAGCATTCGGTCGAGATTTCATTTGGTCTACCCGACCATCAAATAATTTGACCGGACTTCCATTTGGTCGACCCAACCATCAAAGCATTTGACCTGACCATCAGAGCATTCGATTGGTCATCCATATGGATGAATCTAGTAGTGGGTGGTTGACTTGTTTATTATTTGGTTGAATCGAATGATTATGATATTGCAATGATTATGACTAGATGAAGAAGATCAAGATAGAAATAAAAGTTTTATTCCACAGAAGAATCTGTATTGGTGAGATGAACAGGCCATAGGCCTACTGTTTTCAGTTCATTTCTGTTGCTTTAAAAGAAGAAGATCCTAAACTTTCAATCTGTTTTTCATACATTTCCATCTGTTAGTCAATCTCTTCCATTTTCTTCACAAGTTGATCTTTCTCTGCCTGGATTGTCTAGAATTCTAGAGTTTGTACATGGTCAATTCCTGGTATTTTGAGCTTTTGTTTCAAAACTTGGATTTCTTTGTCTTTTTTTCATAAATGCTTGTATGGATGCATCATCTGTCAGGTTTGTTCCAAGTTCTATTATCCATTGTTCTATCTCCTCCACTCTTATCTATCTCATTCTGGTAGCTAAATTTCTATTCTTCATCTGGGTTTTGATATTATCATTAATAGCTTGAAGTTTCTTGATTCCAAGATTAGCTATCAAAGCATCTTTGTTTATCATTTCTGTAGTTTGTCTGTGAAAGTCAAATTTATCCAAAGGATGAACATTATTTAGATCTATAGAGATGTTTGTTACTTTTTTCCGATCCTTTGGCTCCATGACTGCTATATTCATCCTCCCTTTCTCATAATCTATAATTGAGATCATTCTAGTCTGATATGTATCATGGTCATATTTTAAGAAGCATACTTTTCTTGATGCTTGCACCTACCTTTCTAATTTTCATGAATTTTTGAACTTGGTCCAATTGCCTTGATTGAACACTAGTTCCTGACTCTGTCTCACTTTGAGCTACCACACCTTTAAGATTTTCTGCAGACATCACCTTTTTTTTTTTGTTTGTTAGTTTTTCAGTGACAAGTGGGACTAACCTGTGGGTAAGAAACCACGACTCAAGGGAATCTAAGCCATCAAAATCACTTGGTGATCGCACCCAACCTGATCCACACCAACCCTTAACACGGATGGATTTTTTGTCCCGAACCGGTGACTTTAACATCACAGAGTGCATTAACAACACATTCTGTCACCGACTGTCCTACACCTCAAGGACAAGTAAAATGAAGGACATGGGGGTGGGATTTGATCCACTTATGTGTGCATGGGTCATGATACCATTTAATATAGTATCTATGGGTGCAACCACACGTTCCACCACTACCTCAAGGTGCCCCCATGGCTCCAGGTAAAGCCCTCACGAGAATCAAACCTTGCCCAACAGTGAAAAAATCCTCTCTTTCCACCATTAAATCCAACCCTTTTGGGTTTCAAACATCACTTATACAGTAACAGAAGGGTCCATTTACTTTGGCATTATTTCTTCAGGCAACTCTGTTTCATCTTCTTCAATTTCTTATAATTTATGCTTCTTGGATGATCCTTCTTCCTTTGTTTTTGAAAATTTTAAAGCAGGATCTGAATGTTTCCTTTTGTATGTCTTTTCAAATTGTTGTGGAGTTTGTGTGATTGGGGACATTGTTGACTGATCATGTTCTTTACCATGGATTTGTAGAATGTTCTGAACATCTTTCCAACTGTCTTGGTTTGCTAATATATCCAATTGCTCTTTTTTGTTGATGTTGATAAGGACTTTTCCCATGTGAAATTATTTTTGATGAAATTATTCCATGAGGGTCATATATCCATTGTTCTCCTGGTGATGACCAAAATGGGGAATCTTCATCACATTTAGCACGGTGGACTGCACCAGTCCTTTAATCCATGGATGGGAGACGAGGTGAGGCTTCTTCCCACTTGACTTCGTCAAGTATCGGTGGGGTGCTAGCATAGCATAGTTCTTTCTGTCTCCTAGGTTGAAGTCATTGTTCTTCAGTAGCAAGATTTGTCCTAGCTGGCTCCCGACTACGTGTATTCCTTTCAGAATGTACGTGGTGAACAAGGTGTACTCATAGTCTCGTGGAATGTTGTCGCAGTTAACTGCGCCAGCCAAAGGTGGGATATAGTCTGGTAGGATGGACGAGATTTTCTTCGCATTAGCCAGATCGCCACGATGCTTACTTAATTGCTCAGTCGCGGGGTTGACACGGCCAAAAAGTCATCCCATTGAAGGGGAAACCTGCAGCCCCCTAGTCGATGATGCTTGAGATAACTATCTGTCGGCCATTATCTTTTTGAGGACCTCCTTGACAAACTTCTCTAATTCAGTAGGTTTGCCCGACATTCTAACTGTTAAACAGACAGGTCGGGGTAGGAGAATGAATAAGAAGGGTAGACAAAGAGACTGCGATGTCTAATTTCTGATAACACAGCTCAACACACAATCAATTATCTGTTAGCTCAGCTAATCATGGGTGGAAAAAATTGGTTACGACGCAGCGTCCGACGGGTTATATAAGCGGGGCCTCGTAACAGATTCTTCCAACAGGCAGGAATGCTTCCATCAATGAAATTTTTTCCATTATGGCACTGTCTCAACGTCCCAAGAGCAGTCCATCCACCCATAAATGCATTTTCTAGTCGTTCTAGAGCGTCGTTCTAATGGTCAGGGTGTCTCCAATGGTCATATATCTTTTCTAGGGTGAAGTCCCATTCTATGTGGTCCTGTTGTTCCAGCGAGGTTCAAATCTTGTGAACTTGCCTCCTGCGAGGTTCCAGTCTGTGAAGTCTTCCATTTGGTCTTTGTAGCTTCCTGCAACTTTTCCATCTTAGATTTCTTTTTACTGAGTTTCCTTGCCTTCTTTCATGTGATCTGAGTCTCTCTAACTATTTCTGGATTCCTCTTTCCATTCTTATTCTTATCTTTTACTAGCATAGTGATTTCGCACTGCTGTTGTGCCCTTAAAGGGTCTGAAGTTAATATCCCTCCTCTTAATACTTCCTGGGTGGATATACTTATTTATTATATAGATAGGTCCTTCAAATCGTTTTTCATTCTTTCAACCTTGACAACTAATTCTCTTGCTTTCTATTCCTCCTGCGTTATTACTTGGTTTTGTTGCTTCGACTTATCCTCTCGTTCTTCTATGAGTCGATCTATTTTTATAGCTATGAAATCCCTTAGTTCTTGATTTTTATTTTCTGTAGCTTCTTCCTCTGCTTTTCTTATGATCTGATCCTTCTCAATCCAAGTCTTAACTAGCAAAAGTGGGAAAGGGGCGTCGTTCTCAACAAACTTAATGACTTCAAATTCCTCTTCAGTCGATGTTCCATGAACAATAATAGGTACATTAATAACTCTTCCACATAAGTTTATCATCTTACCCTTGAACAAGCCTATCCTTCCCAACAAAGGTACCACAGTAGGATTTCCCAAAATTTCCCAAGTGCCTTCTGTCATAATATTCACTTGTATTTCCTCATCCAAGACACAGTCTATGTCGAAGTCTTCTATTCTTGCACTTATGCGCTATTTTACTTTCAAGATCTCTAATAAAATGACATCTTTGTGAACATCCATTGTTTCTTTCAACTGTAATAATATAGTGTGAGATTTATCTGATTCTTTCTCTTTATGATTCTCTAACATGCTCTTATTCTCTTGACTTTATTTGTAGTTTTCTTGTCTCATGTTCATTCGTTCAACTTTAGCAATCATCCTTGGGAAATCCTCAACCTCATGACCAATAGTTTTACAACAAAGACAAATAGGACCTGTACCAGGACATTCCTTAGCAAGATGTCCTAATCTTCTATAGTTATAACACAATGTCAATCCTCTTTTCCTCTTGTATGTTCCCCAACCTCTTCTATACTGTGCACTAGGATCACAGTGCTGGACCTGCAACCTGCAAAAATTCTTTCTAGGTTCTTGCATCCACTTATTAGTCCAAAAATTCTTTCTATGCATATGAATAACATATCTTTCTTCATTTCTATTATCTTTAATTAGATCAACTCTTTCTTCCAACTACGCCCTAGCCTTCAGACTAGGACAAAATCTATTAAACATACCTAAATTCATGCTTTCGAAACAAAATTTTTCACTTATCTTACTCTTATCAAAGCACAAAGCTTTACCTCTTTTCTTCGTATCAGATTTCTTTCTTAGCACAGAGCTTCGCAAGTCAAGTAGAATACTGCGCACTTTAGCAGCATATCTATGCACAAAGATTCTCTTTTCTTTACTTCAGTTCCCAACAATCACAGTTTCAGGTCCCGACAACGCAACCATTTGTTGGCACAGGGGCAGACCCAGGGTTCAATGCTTCAACAACACACCAACAAAACCCTAACTACAAGTCCTTTAGGCAACACTTGCAAAGCAGGAGAAGTCTCACCCGAGGTAGAAGCAGGGGAGGTTACAGGACTCAGGTGTTTGTAACCAAGATGGGACACAAATATGTGATAATAACACTTCGTGGAGTATTCTAGCAACATTTAGAAGGTGACATGCATTAGTTCATTTGCTTTATTAACATCGTAGAACATACCCAAAGATATATCAACGCAGTAATGATAAATATTAAGCACTTCAACTACTTAGCACACAACACTGAGTTAGATCTAACATTAATTCATATTTAAGTAAATCACTAAGTATCAACAGATCTATCTATCATACATTGTAATCAACGCACTAAGAAAATTAGTAACATAAATAACACAACACAAAGCAAACCAAAGACACAAGATATACGTGGTTCACCCAAGTGTGGGGCTACATCCACCAATTGCTTCATCTTTTTTATTATTCTTCAATATCTTACATTTAGTGACCCTTGTGCACTAAGCCACAAAGTCGAGCTTTGCATAGGACAAGAGATCTACGCACTGAGCACCATATCCTCCTTCCAAAATAGGTCAAGGAACAGAGCCAACTTCTCTATTGAGCACAAAGCCTTACTCACATACATTCCATGGCACAAAGCCTCTCAAGCTACTGCACTTAGCTCCACAAGCTATTGACTACTTCTACCATACATTCTTACTTATTTATACTTTTACAATTCCTTACAATAAGGCCTAATCAAGGGTAAACCTCATGGGCCGACATCCCATAACCCATTAAAAAAACCCTAGATAACCCCTTACTGGGTCCACATAGCCCACAAAATAAGTGAGATCCGCGATCTCAACTCTGCTTGGGTGCTCCATCTTCGACCAACCTGTCGAAGTCCAAAATTGGTCCAAACCTGACCAAGGTTTCCTCAAAACTTGGTCGAGGGCCAACATAGATTGAGGATATTTACTTTTTGACGGGATTGTCTCATCGTGGTGCCACTGTGGTCTTGGTAGGTGGAAAGAGGGGTGGTGCAGATTGGGTGGATGACTATGTGGCTCGCTATCGTCACCCAGGTACACAGAAGAGCAGCAATAAGCTGCCAATTAGTCAGGTAGTGGATTCAACCCTACGTATTGTGTTATTCACCATTACACAAGCGAGAGGGAGTACTAGACCACACTTGGCATTGAGGAGCCAAGTAGATTACGATGTGATGAGTATGTTCCCTAGAATATATAACTGATGTGCTGCGATGTTGGTAAATATGAAGGACCAGCTGACCAAGCGTAGGTTGGGTTGACAAAATCAATTTTGTTATGGATCCATTTTGTTATCTTTCTTTTTTGAGCGGGTGCCTTCATCACGACCATGGGATGTGGTGGTAGATGCTAGGTATAGAGATCTAGCTATGAAGAAATGGACATATCTGTTGTCCCGACTTGGGGGGGGGGGACATAATTCTAGTTTGATGCCAAATTTTATTGATATTGGGATCCCCAGACAATGGCGATAAATGATTATGGATATGATGGTGTGGATTACCGTGATGATCCATATATGTTTCTCCCCAAGGGGGAAAAATTTAGTGATGAGTTCGGTAAGAAAGATACAATTTTCAATATATATATATTTTTTGTGATTTTATGATATATAAATGTTTTTTTGTGTAACATAAAAAATAATTTGTGATGGACAGACTGTGCACCGGTACGTTGAGCACATATGTTTCCACTGAATCGGCAAGGTGAACAGGTTAGGATTGGGAGAGGACTGCCTGGTGGGAAATTTGATGCAAAGCTCTTGGAGGATCTGGATGAGAAACTCGATCATTTGACTGTGGGAATTCCAGTGCCACATATGGACGATATACCTATGCATATGTAGAGGAGTGTAGTAGGTGCGGGGAACCGGTTTGGGAACCTTCTGCGGAAGGTCGCGCAAGAAATCATTTGTTATAATGACCATAGGGCTCCTCGAGATGACTAGTGTTCTTTAGCATGATGGAATTTTGGTGCTTTTTATGTTGCGGATATATGGGTGGAGAGACCAATTTTGTTATGTTATACCAATTTTGGATATTTTTTGGACACACTTTTTATATATATGGACATATGACTTTGTGGTTTCTGCTTATATATATGCGATGAAAATGGTTTATATAATGTTTGTTTAATGTAATGCTTGTTAATGAAGTAGATGCCAATTCAACAAAAAATTTGTTAGTGAGTCATCTAAGGAATTGAATTGTCTTGGTATATGTTCATAAGTGATAAAATGAAATGATTGTTTTAAGAGTCTTACCCTTAAATATTTTCGAAAAAGGATAGGATGTCGAATAGAGTAGATCGCATTGAGGTGTGAAACGATGAGCTCAGAATCTAGGCGTACTATCAGGTGACATATTCCCAAAGCAAATTCTCCGGTTAGAAGTTCAATGATAGAATTGTACTCAACAACATTGTTTGTTGCAGGTCCTATATAGATGCCCCCAGAGCTGACTATTTCGTTGGTGGGTGAAAGTGTCACCCAGGAAGCGGAAGCGATATTCCGGGAGGTGCGACTAGCTCCATCCGCATATCCCTATTAGATAAGGGAAACAATGACATCTGCAACTTAAACATTAAGTAGGATAAGAGGATTGAAAAAGACTATCACATATAAGGAAGACAAAAACAACCACATCATACTATAATACATATGGTACAAAAGCACTAGATAGCGTGAGGCTTATGCATAGTACTTTTTCAAGTAGATCCCGTTACGGTGCTTCGGAAGAATATTTGCTTCTTAATCAGCTAACTCATAGGCTTCTTTTTGAAGAGAGCATTTGAAAACATAGGGGCCATGACACAAGGGGTTCAAATTTTCCTATGCCTAATTTATCACGATCTTGATTGTAGACCAATGCTAAGTCACCTTTTGAAAAAGTTCGAGGGAAAATTTTCTAATCATATTGTGACTTTAATCGCTTTTGGTGGGATTCATTAGCCATGATGGCATCACAACATCTCTCTTCAAGGTGAGATACATATAGTAATCGTTCTTCTTTAGCGGAGGTATGGGGAAAGAGTTCGACAACTAACGTAAGCGAGGGAATTTGACATTCAATGGGTAGTACTGCCTCTAAGCCATATACAAGTTGAAAGGGTGTGAAGCCCGTGGAAGTCTTGGCATAGGTTCGATATGCCCATAAGGCTAAGAATAAAATTATATGCCAATTGGATTTGTGCTTTGCAATCATCCTTTGGAGCATAGTTTTGAGTACCTTGTTAATGGATTCAACCTGATCATTTGCTTGTCGATAGTAAGGAGAAGAGTGCTCTTGGTCGAAATGCAAAAGGGTAGATAGCTCAGTCATCATGCTATTAAAAAATGTGATCCATGATCAATCACAATAGACTTGGGTACACCGAATATTGCTATAATATGATTGAATATGAATAATGTTGTAGTTTTGGCATCATTAGAGTATGTGGGCATGGATTCTGCCCATTTGGTGAAATAATCAACGACCAAAATTATGTAAATATGAATGGAAATGGAAGGGGGTTTACATGTGGTAAAATCAATGCCCCACTTAGAAAAAGGGCCAAATACAACAGCGAGATGTAGGGGAGTGGGATGTGTGTGCATTTTCTTAGAAAAAAATGACACGGGTGGAATTTTTTGACTTCATTCATGCAATATTTAAATATTGTGGGCCAAAAATACCCTGTGCGTAAGATTTTATGGGCATTTTCTAACCCAGAAAGATGGTCGCGACATGCTCTTGAATGGTAGATATTAAGATTTTTTTTGGCTTCTGAGTGGATGACACATCGACGTAACACCATATCTACTCCACGACAGAAAAGTGTATCACCCACAATGAGGTAGTGTCAAGCTTGATGGTATATGCGATGACGATCATCTTTGGAAATTTGATGGTGGAAGCGTTGGGTTTGGAGATAAATTAAGATGTATCCATACCAGGGGTCAGAAGAGTCGATGAGGAAAAAATATTCATCAGGTAATGAATCTTGAACCACTGATTTGTCACTTAATCGAGGAATATCGATCATTAATTCTGCAAAGACTAAGGATTTCTTGGATTTGGGGGTAGAGAACTCGAGGTCAAATTCTTGTAATAAGACAATCCATTTCGAGTAATGACCTCCCAATATCTATCAAGAAAAAATATATTGCATAGGATTGACGTTAGATATAACAGTAGTAGTTTGAAGCAAAATGTAATGCCGTAATCACTGGACAACGAAAACTACTTCCAGTGCCGACTTCTCGACATAAGTATAATGATGTTCATCGCCAACTAAGCCTTTACTGAGGTAATAAATAACATGTTTATTATTGTATTCATTAGTTTGGAATAAGACTATTCTGATAGTAGTACCAAATGTCGCAAGATACAAGGTAAAATCTTGATTATAATTTGGGGGTTTTAATAACGGAGTGGATATAAGAATGTGATTTAGTCAATCAAAAGAACGTTGAGCTTGTTTGTCTCAAATGAATGGGACACCTTTTTTAAGTAATCACATGAAACCTTAGTAATCTTTGCGTAGTTGACGACGAACAAACTTAAGAAATTTGCTTGTCCTTGCAATTTCTGAAGTTGGTTAATAATAACAAGGGGAGGAAAATTGATAATGGCCTCTACTTTAAGGGGATCCACTCAGATCCAAAACCTGGACATGATAAATCCAAGGAGACGACCAAATTCCACAACAAATATGCATTTGTGTGGGTTAAGATAGATGTTGTAATGTCGACAACGAATAAATATTTGTGATAGATGATTGATATGATCTTGCCACTTAGGATATTTGACAGGTAGGTCATCTAGATAGGGCTGCGCAATATTGTTAATGTCATGGAAAGCATAATGCATGGCCTGTTGAAAATTGGAGCTAGCATTTTTGATACCAAAGTGTAACTTTCGATAAGCGAAAGTAACCCACAGGCATATAAAGGTGGTTTTTTGTTGGTCCTTCGGTATGATTTCAATTCGATTATAGATAGAGAAGCCATCCATGAATGAGAATAATTCACATCCGGCACAATCTTCGATGATATGATGGATGAAGGGGGTGGGAAAATTGTCCTTAGGACAAGCCTTGTTAAGGGCCCTATATTCAACACATACTTGGATCGTGCCTTTCTTCTTGGTGATGGGTACGATATTGGAGACCCATTTTGTAAGGGGCACGGGATAGATAAAACCAATGTTCAATAATTTTTGAACTTCGACATTAATTGCTATGAATTTTCGTGGGTGAACTGGACATAGCCATTTTCAAACGAGATGGGCTCTGAGATATGTATTAATTTCATGAATAACGATCCATGGATCAATTCCTAACATTTCTTCATATGACCAGGAAAAAATATCGCATAACTATTTAAAAAGGGAAGTATAAAATTCAATCCCTTCATGTAACACCTTGTTTCCCCCAGTTTGTAAAAATAACTGGACTGGCCAGAACTGTGGCAAACTCATGAATGTGAATATG
>SNQJ01S0248178.1:0-12928 GCA_010110895.2 Picea sitchensis
CTATATATATTTCTCTCTTGCCTCCCCCTCCCTATGCCCCTCTCTCCCTCCATGCCTATATACCCTCTCTCTCTCTCTCTCTCTCTCTCTGTGTGTGTGTGTGTGTGTTGTCAGTCTCACCCTCATTATCTCTCATCATTGTCAGTTTCAATATCACTCTCTCTCTCACTCATTCTCTCATCATTATCATTCTCATTCTTAGTCTCAGTATCAACATGTGGAAATATTAAGGGGGAGGAAGAGTGGAGGTGAGGGAGGGCTAGTGAAGAAGGGGTGATGTGGCGGGATAGGGAGGTTTGAAAAGGCTAAGATAAAATTGGTATGGGAGTGGGAGTGGTGGGAATTAAATAAATGAGGGAAAATCCATCAGTTGGTTTGGAGAAAAGGTGATAAGAGAAGGAATGTGGATGGGCATGGGAGGAAAAGAGTGTGGAGGAGAAGAGAGGGAGACATGTGAGACTAGGAGAGGCAGAAATGAGGGGGTTGGGTGAGAAGGGAAAAGGGGGATGAGGTGAGAAAATGTGAATGGTAGATGGGTAGAGGAGGGGGCATGGTGGGTGTGAATTATAGGAGGGAGGAACTAAGGGAGAGGGTGAGGTGGGATGAAGGAGAAGGTTGAGAGGAGGAGAGGAGTAAAGGGTGTGGAAGAGAGTAAGGGGGGGTTTGGTGGGATAGTGGATGTTGGATATGAGGGGTATATGTGATAGAGGAGATGAAGAGGTTGGGAGAGGAGGCGAGGAAAGAGGTAATGTGGGTGGGTTTGGGTAGAAAATGTGGAGGGGAAATCATATGGAGAGATAGGTGAAACAAGGGGAGGTGGGAATAATGGTGTGAGGCAACAAAGGAAAAGTTGGAGGAGGCGAGAAGAAGAAAAGGGTGGATGGGTAAGGGAGAGGGAGTGAATACCATGAATGAAAGGGTGTAAAATCAACCCAAGGTGTTGGGATACCAGGTGATTAGAGAGGGAAGGTTTATGGGTATCAAAGGAAAAGGAGGAGTGGGGGAGAAGAGTGGGATATAGGTGAGACCGAGAGAGGTGGATATGAGGGGAAAATGTGGAGGAGATTATAATAAGTGATGTGTGGATGGATATGGTAGGTGGAGTGGTGAGTATGAAGGGTTGGAGGGATAATCGAAGGTTGGGGGGATGAGGCAAGATGAAGGGGGAGGAGGAGCAGAGGAAAGGGAGTGGAACATAAAATTCTGTTGGTACATAACTTTAATCAAGGTATTCAAAAATTAGGAATAGAGAAGTCGGATTAGGTGTGGAGGTAAATGCGAGAAATTGGGATATTGGGGGGATAGGATTGAAGGTGGTTTGAGGCCTATGTTAGTTACTAGGGAAGTAGGATGGATATGAAGGGGATGTGGGTCCTCATGAAAGAGGTATGAGTATAGGGGGATTAAGGCCTAGGTGTAAACAAGGTTAGGGGTTAGGTAGAGTTAGGATCATAGGGGAAAATGTGGCTAGGTTCCAAGTGAAAGTAGGGGCATATGCATAGAGGGATCTAGTAGTTGATAGAGGTTAGGGTCCCAAGGTTAGATAGGGATAGGGTTTGAGAAGTGGTGGGGATAAAGCGATAGAGGGGAATAAGGGTTCAATAGGGATATGAGTTGAGTGGTAAAGTGGGATAAGGGTAGAGGTTGGGAGTCAGTGGTGGAAAGGNCTCATGGAAATGTTTATGTGGCCTAGAGATGGAGGGGAATATGGCCATAGTCTTGGTACAAATGGATAATATGCCTAAGTTGGTAGGGGAAAATTTGCTTGATGGTAGATGTAGGGGCCCATATGTGGAGGAGCCCAAGGATGTCAAATTCTTTGGGGTTGAGGAAAATGTTTGTTTTAATGGGCCTTAGGGGAATAGGTTCTAGGTCCCCATGGGTGTATGGGGTATGTGGCTCAAGGGTAAAGGGTTCTAGGTGGCGAGTATAGGTTAGGGGCCAAGTACATATGAATCTAGAATCCAAGAGATTAGTTCCAAGGGACTAGTGTTGGGGGACTACTTGGGAGGTGAGAACATAAGTAATGAGGGGGAAATAGTGAGGGTGGTGGGGACTACATGGAAGAGCTAAAGAGGATTTAGGATCCATTGGTGAAGGATCCAAAGCTATGGGATAGGGTCTAGCCAATTTGGGGACAAGGGTTGTGTCTAGGGATAGAGGAGTCAGAGTGGTAAGCATAAATGAAAGGAGGTAAAATCCACTAGAGGGCTTGCGAGAGTAAGTGAGTAGAGAGGGAAGGTTTATGGGTATGGGAGGAAACTGAGGAGGGGGGGACAAGTGTTGGAAATAGGTGAGATTAAGGGAGGTGGGAATGAGGGGAAAAGGTGGAGTAGGTTAGAATAGGTGAAGGTTGGATGGGTAGGGTACGTGGAGTGGTGGGAATGAATGATAGGGTGGAGAATATATGGGGGGTGAGTGAAGATGAAGGGGCCTAAGGAGAGGAGGAAATGGATGCGAACATAAAATTCTTTTGGAACATACCTTTAATCAAGGCCTTTAAAAATTAGAAATAGAGAAGTGAGATTATGTGTGGAAGAAAATGGGGGAAATTGTGATATGGGGGGATAATATTTAAGGTGGTTTGATGTCTGGTGTAGTTATGAAGGTAGTAGGATGAAGGTGAAGGGGATGTGTTTCCCCATGAAAGTGTTACTGGCATAGGAAGATTAGGGACTAGGTGTAGAGGGGGTTAGGGGTTAGGTAGAGTTAGGATCATGGGGGAATGTGGCTAGGGTCCAAGTGGAAGTAGGGGCCTATGCATAGAGGGAGATAGTAGTTGATAAAAGATAGGGGCCCAAGGGTACATGAGGCTAAGGTTTGAGAAGTGGTGGGGACATAAGGATATAGGGGAATAAGGTTTGACATATATAGGGGCCCAGTGGGAAAGTGGGATAAGGGTAGAGGTTGGAAGTCAATAATGGAAGGGACTCATGGGAATGGTTCTAGGGACTAGGGGTGGAGGATAATAGGGACATAGTATTGGGAAAAATGGCTAATGGGCCTAAGTAGTTAGGGGAAAAATTGCTTCATGGTATATTTAGGGGCCCATGTATGGAGGAGCCCATGGATGTGAAATTCTTTGGGCTTGATGGCAATGTGTGTGTAATTAGGCCTTAGGGGGAATAGGTTCTAGTTACCCATGGGTGTAGGTGGTAGGTCACCTAAGAGTAAATGGGTTTAGGTGGCAGGTAGAGGTTGGGGGCCAAGTTGAAACGGATCTAGGGTTTAGGAAATTGATTCAAAAGGACTAGTGTTGGGGGACTAGTTGGGAGGTGAGGACCGAAGTGATTTCAGGGATATAATGAGGGTGGTGGGGAATACATGGAAGAGGTAAAGGGGATTTTGGATCCATCGTTGAAGGATCCAAGGTCAAGGGGATGGGGTCTAGGGAATCAGGGGACAAGAATTGTGTTTAGGGATATCGTTATGTATGAGGGGATAGGGGCTAAGGTTATGGTCCAATAGAATTCGGGGACTAGGTTTAATGGAGGGAAAACATATAAGTAAATGGCACAAAGTTTCCCAGGTTCAAGAAAAGGACCCTAAGAAAAAGGGGATATGGAATTTATAGGGACCTAGAGAAGAGGGTCCATGGGTAGAAGTGATGAGGTCATGGGGGGGTATGACCCTTACATGAATATGGTCAAGGAAAGGTCCCAATGGAGGAGGGAATTGGTGGCCCAAGGGTAGATGGGGATGTAGGAAAAGGTAGGTTCCAAAGATTAGATTGGGTTAGGGATAAATCATTACTTCAATTAAGGCTTGGGTTCCCCCCTTCAACCATATCAAGGCCTAGAGACTCATACCTAATTATCAAAAACATGTTAGGGAACTAACATATTTATTAGAGGCCAAATATACCCTCTAGGGATAATGTGTGGTTCTTAGACGTATTATTCATGGCTTTGGATGCCTCAAAGTTATTTTTAGGACTTAAGGTGTGGCCTTCTTCCTTAGATCATTTCTAGGGCCTTGATACACATACGTCCTACTAAAAACCACCTAATGGCACAAATATCCACAACGATAGGAAAATGATACCCTCAATAGGTCATCTGTGGTTGTTTAAGGCATACTCCATGGCCCTAGATAGATCAAATATTCCATTAGGGCCTAATGTTTAGGTTTCCTCCCCTAGTCATGTCCACATCCTCGAGACCCATAATTAGTGCTAAAAAATTCTAGTGGTACCTATATACCTAGTTAGAGGAAAAGGATGCCCTCAATAGGTCATTTGTGTTGGTTTAAGTTTTGTTCTTGGCCTAAAAATCCTATAAGCTTCCATTAGGTCCTAACTCTTGGGTTTTATCCCCTAACCATATCCAAGTTCTAGAGACTCACACTCAATGTTAAAAAATTCATAATACTAACTATCCCCATTAAGAGACAAAGGACACCCTTGAAAGTTACTTTGTTTTGGGTCAACATGTTGTTGATGTCCCTATATGCCTACACGATTCCTTTGGCACATGTTCCTTCTAAAAATGTGCACATTATTTAGAACATGCACGCTCTCTAAAGTGCATGCATGTTCCTTCCATTCAAATGTTTTTTGGTAGGAGTGACAACTTTAGAATAGATGTTTGGCTATTTGGTTTCCTCAGATTTAGGTTTGAAATGACAAATATGGTGGCTTGGGATGCAAATAGATCAAAAACTTCAATTTTCTAAATACCTCTCAATATCTCTATATTTCACATTATTTTTCTATATGCTACACAAATCTATCGTCAATGAAACTACACACACATATAGAGTCGACTATGTAGATTCCAAATATATCATTTTTATTTTAAATTAATATTGTTTACTATTTTTAATATAATTTTGTCTTTCCATATATCATAATATTAAAATAAATACATCTTTCACTCCCACTATAAGTTTTTATCGTCTCCGCCATTTTTAAAATAAGTTATATGTTGCAGTAGTACAAACCAAGATCTAGAGTCTAAAAAAAATTAAAAAAATCTTGTTTATGTTAACAATATTGTACCTTCCATGAATGCAAGGCCTTGTAATTTCAAGGATATAATGAATTTTGAATATATATTGAAAAAATATCCATACACAAGAATAATGTGTTCTCTACAATTTTACAAAAAAATTCAAGGAAATTTCGTTATTTAGATACTCAACACATGAACAAATGAAAACACATACATTATATTTTTCATGAAAAATAACATACCGTTATAAAAACTCAATCAACGAAACATATTCATCCAACTATGTACTGGTCGATGCCAGATGCACATCACCTTGTTTATCTGGAGTCATCTTTCTCTCAATTGACTACCTCTCATAAGATCTTGTACTAAGTTCCATTTGTGTCGAATTTCATACTCTTTTATGATCTCAAGCTTTACCAAATTTCTAGCATCTCCTCGGTGAATAAACAGAGGATTAAAATCTACTCGTTGACTTAGACTTTCTACCAAATAATTTTCATTTATCTCTGTCAATTGCTCGAAATCTCACTATTAAATCATATTTGGTCGATCCTCCCATGTTCTTCCTTCTCATTTCATCTAACAATAGAGATGCAACCACATCTTCTAGCACTAATTTTGTTGTATCACTCCCTATATCCATGACCAATCTATCTCAAAACTCTTGCAAATAACATAATAGGATAACACATTTCTCCTCCTCAATGATTTTGATATCTACAGATGATAATTGATTTATTATGGTATTAAACGCATTCAAATGCTCAGTTATTGAACTACCATCACTCATCCTTAGAACATATTGTTATCTTTTTAGCTCAGGAGGTACTCCACATGTTTTGTCTTGTGTGAAGATGTTACCTTAATGTTTACACTACCAGGCACTTAACTTTGTAATGAGTTTTTAGAAAGTTTTTTTAAGTGGTTCTTTTATTAAAGTGAATTTTTAATAAAGTGTACCTTCTAATTTTAAAGTGACTTTATTTTCATAAAGCACTTATGTAATAAAGTGAAATCACATTAATATTTCAAGTGATTCATTTTGGAGGGAATAGATCATGACCCTTGATCTTGAAAAAGGAAAGATATAATCTTCGCCTTTAGATTTAGGGTTGGGGAAGGTGAAAAGACACTTTGGAGGGAAAATGTCATTTTCAAATTATAAAAGAATGTATTGGATAGTGTGCAAGACATGTTGAGAAGACATCGGGAGGATATTGAGAGAGATTTTATGAGTATGCTTGAGAAAGGAAAGTGAGCAGCAAGAGGGTATTTTTTCCAAGGAACTAGGGCATGAATCCCAAGAAAACATTTTTTGTGAGTTTTTGGCAGAATTATTTTTCTGTTGTGGGAGGTCGTACTGTACGGATCCGTACAGTCCATACAACCATACGGATTTGGCACGAAAATCGAGGCATTTTTGGGTGCGGCTTTGGAGGTTTTGTTCATTGTTTCCTGATCGTACAAAATTGTCCGTACAACTGACTGTGGGCATCTAAAACAAGGTACGGAAGAGGTCCTACAACAATACGAATTTGGCACACTTTTCGAGGCAAATTTCTGTGGGACTGTTTTGGTGTTGTGAGGTATTTTCCTTGGATGGAAATGTGATATTGTGTTGTTGTTTTGTACTTTCCTGAAGCTGAATAATGGATCTCTCTCTCTCTCTCTCTTGTTGGGTTTTCCCACATTGGGGTTTTCCCTGGCATTTGCCTAAATTTGTGAGTGTTATGGGTTGTTATCCACTATGTTATTCTCGTTGCTATTTTTCTTAGCAATGTGTATTTCTGCTTATGCCAATTTATGAATGTGGGTTTAAGGCATTTATGAAATTTATGAAGACAATTATCTCTAGGTTGCTAAGTGTATGACATAAATTTTATTTGTTGATTTTTGTCATCAAAAATATACATATACAACTTATTTATAAGGAATAATTTATTTACGAGGGATCAAGGATGATTTTAAGGATGAAAATTTATATTAAAATGTAGAAACGTGGGCTAATATTACTAGTCCTTAATATGAAAAATGTAAAATGTTTGGCGATAGTTTTGTAAAAATATTCAAATTTCTAAGGATTATATATAGTTTCTNTTTAAGGATGAAAATTTATATTAAAATGTAGAAACGTGGGCTAATATTACTAGTCCTTAATATGAAAAATGTAAAATGTTTGGCGATAGTTTTGTAAAAATATTCAAATTTCTAAGGATTATATATAGTTTCTATAAAAGTTTAGTGATTTCTAAGGTAAAAACAATTTATTCTATGGAATTTGGGCAAATCATTTTTAGAAAAAATGGAAATTAACGAATCTTTTTTTGGGAAAAACCATGGAAAATTAGCCCATTTGTGAAATTTAGCCCTTAAAATCATCTATGCCAGGGATTTCAACTAGTACAAACTTCCCAACTTGTCCCACAATTTCTTGGTCGAGTCTTCACCTGAGACATTCAACAACATCGAATCTGCAAGACAAATTTCAATCGTACTCCTTTCCCTTATTTTGAGTTTCTCCCATTCTTACCTCAACATACCTCTTGAAAAGGTACCTTGATAGATTGTTTCTCATTGTTCTTGATCTACAAGGATATATTCAATTTTAAGCTTCCAAAGCTCAAAATTCTGGCCATTGAATTTTTTGATCTCTATTCTTGAGATACTTTCCATTATTTTAAGCACAACTTTAAAGATATTTGACTTATGACTCTTACTAGAAATAAGGTTTAAATTAGATCCAAGATTGTCAAATGAAGCTCTAATACCAGATGTTAGGAAACAAACTTCCACATTAAACCTAATAGAAGAGCGGAAGACAGATTTAATATAGGAAATAAATGACAAAGAAAACACACAGTACACAAAGATTTTACCTTGGAAACCCAAACGGGAAAACCAACATTCCTTGAGCATATTTATTTCTTGTTGTCTTATTCTTCAGAATAAAAGGTTACATGCCTAACCTTTGTCTACACCTAAGACAAAATCAACATCATACCCTATTTCTTTCACAATAACAACCCTCTAGCCAATTGATCTTACATCTACATGAACAATGACTGATTCGGATTATTTTGAGAACGACATGAAGGCAGAAATATAACCGAGATATAACAATGAAATACACAAAAATATAGAAGAGAACACAAAAATAGAGTGAAACCCAACTTCTATTACTGAATAAGATATAAAACCATTGTAGAACACAACTTGAAAAATGGGGTAGCTTATCTCTAAAAAGAAAGAGATGTTGGTTGCGCTTTATTCACAAGAAGCTTTACATCACACTCCATTTCCTCCTTAAAGGGCCTCCTTCACCTCAATTATATATGAGAGAGTGAGGGGAGAACAATTCCCATGATGCATGTAGGATAAATTGGACTAATTTTATAAAATGTCATAGGCATGTAAAATAATAGGACTTCCCGGGTGATCACCCATCCCAGTACTACTCTAGTCTAAGCATGCTCAGTTGCGGATTTCTAATGGGAACCGGTGCATTAATGTTATGTTGTAGGAAATCACATAAGACCATTACATGATGTCTATAATTAACAAATGAATATGACATTACATTCCATTCTCCATTAAAAGGGTGAATGTCATGGTTTTATCAAAACCATAGGCTCAAAATGGTGGTTCAGTGGAAAAGGTGGATGGCCACCGAGATCCATATGGATCATCCCTCCCCCCTTAGGAAGCAATGGTCCCCATTTCACCAAGTTCCCTTGGGAGACGGAGATACTTCTGCTAAATCTGAAGCTTGGTGTGTTAATTTCCTTACTGAAGAAGTTGTCATGCTTAGCTTGTTGAAGGTTGCCATGAACCTATTGTTGGAGAGGTTGAATCTGTTCAACCAATCTAGTTTCATGATCTACCTGAGTGTGTGAGGACTCTGTCCTTGAATATGCAACATGAAGAGCATGAAGGGTTCTGTTATAACCTTTATTGTTTGTGCAGTGTGGAGGCACCCCCATAGGTGCAAAAAACACATCTTGGTACTCTTCTAGAATCTTGTCGATCTGCTTCTGCTGGATAGAAAGGTCGTGGGTTAAGGATGCAATGGTTGTAGTGTCCTTCTACTCACCTTCTAATTGGATTGTGAAGAGGCTAAACTTTGCAGTATGAGAGATTACTTTGTGGCATTGTTTTGGTGGGACAATAGCTGAAACTACCACTGGTATCTTGTATAGCTGACCCCCCAAAGTAACAATGACGCTACAAGGTCGAGACTCATAAATAGAATGACACCTCCACATATATGGTTGGACTAATAGAACATCACAGACTTATAGTGGGGAAACATCACATAATACCTCATCCTTGAAGGGCATGATGTCGTAGGACAAGCAACATTGTTGGATGACATGAACATCTTGACCCCGGCGAAGCCACCTGATGTTGTATGGATGCGGGTGTGGTGTTGTTGGAAAATCCAACTGCTTGACAACCTCTACTAAGATGATGTTATTTTGGCTTTTGTTATCAACAATAAAATGCAGTGGGTTCCCCTTCACCCACATCTATGAATGGAAGAATCGCTCCCCTTCCTCAAGATCCTCTTTCGGTTGGATTGTTGTAGTTGCAACATTAGCAGTGGGTTCTGCATCAATGATCTATCTCCTTTTATCATTTTCTGAATCAAGGTCCAAGTCGGGGTTTGGATCTTTATCTTTGAGCTTGGTCACCAATGACTGTATTGAACGACATTCATCAGTGTTATTCCAAGGGATATTGTGGAACTCACACCACTTTCTAGGGTATTTCTTAGACTTCTCGTTACCCTTATTTTCCTACATCTGGAGTAGGATTTCTTGAGGTTGGCCTTCCTTGCTCTGTCCTTCATTATGTGAGTTAGAGTTTCCTTTTCCATTCTTCTCCCACTTACTCTAGTGCTTTAATTTCTGCTCAATTTTGACTGCATACTGATAAGCAACTCCCACTGAGGAGATGTCCAAAAAATCCATCTCTATTTGGATGTACCTTTGTAGACCAGTGAGATACTTCAAACCAAGTGTCGCTCAGAGTCTTTGATACCTAGATTTGAGCACAAGGTATGAAAGATGTTGGTGTACTCCAACACCGTCTAATCTCTCTTTTGACGCAGATTTGTCCATCTCATGTATTGGTCATCATAGTTTCCGACAGGGTAGAACTCCTCCTTTAGGGAATCTACAAAGGTTTCCCAAGTGGTTTCTCTCCAAAATAGTGTAGATTCATCTCTGGTGTACATCTCCCAATAACCTTCCCACCAAGATCTGACATGGATAAGGGATTTAAGGAGTGCAAAGGTGATCTTTTCATTGTCGATTTTTTTTTGGATAGAGTAATAACCTTCTAGCAAATTCAACCATTTTTCTAGAGCATCTGCATCTATCTGGCCTTCAAATAAGGAGATATCAAAATTGACTTGTACCTTGAAGGGTGTCTCACTTGTGAAATGAATTCTTGTCAAATATGTCTCATCTACCACCATCGGTAGTCTTCGAAGGATATGAGCAAAGTTGTCCATCATCCCATTCTTCTGTCGCACGAGGGATTCCTCGAGCAACGTCTTAAAATGATCTCCTACTTTTTCATCTCTCTTTTCTTCCACCATGGGAGGTTGTTTGGGCTCACGAGAGAATTTTTCCTCAAGTGAAACTAGCTCGAGACCCAACTCTCTATACCCTGACCTCATCGGGGACCTGCTCTTAGAAACAATAAGGAGAAGCCTACTTTGATACCACTAATCCATATTATTTTGAGATTGACACGAAGTCAGAAATATAACTGAGATATAACAATGAAATACACAAAAATATAGTGAAACCCAACTTCTATTACTGAATAAGATAGAAAACCATTGTAGAACACAATTGGAAAAATGGGGTAGCTTATCTCTAAAAAGAAAGATATGCTGGTTATGCTTCATTCACAAGAAGCTTTACATCACACTCAATTGCCTCCTTAAAGGGCCTCCTTCACCTCAGTTATATATGAGAGAGTGAGAGGAGAACAATTCCCATGATGCATGTGGGATAAATTGGACTAAGTTTATAAAATGTCATAGGCATGTAAAATACTAGGACTTCCTGGGCGGTCACCCATCCCAGTACTAATTTATCCTGGGTGTGCTTAGCTACAGATTTCTAATGGGATCCAGTGTATTAACACTATGTTGTAGACATGTACATAAGACCATTACATGATGTCTATAGTTAACAAATGAAGATGACATTACATTCCATTCTCCACCAAAAGGGTGAATGTCATGGTTTATAAAAACCATAGCCTCAAAATGGTGATTCAGTGGAAAAGATGGATGGCCACCGAGATCCATCTGGATCAATAACCTTCTACTAATGATAATCATGAAGATCACTTACAACATCATCTTAATACGATTACAAAACACGTTATTTATAGGATTTATAGTAGGAAACACCCTAAAAAAAGGTTCCCAAAAATGGTTACATATCTACGCAGATCATTGGATGCAATCTCACAAATCTTGGGATTATGTTATAGTCGACTACCAGTCGAATTACCAGTCAACCACTAGTCGACGTACATTTGATCTTCAGTAGGTTGTCACACGACCTCCCATTGAACTCTTGTCGGCCAACCTCTTCAACTTGTTGTCGATCACTTTGACTTTGACTTTGCTTGGTTGATCACTTCGATCTCGACTTTCAATCCCATTCAATCCACCTCGAGTAGGCTTTCACTACAAAACATATAACAACCATTTTCTTGGGGATTCAAGAAAATTTGGGAGCTTTAGTAGGCCAACCCATATCTTTTGATCTATTTCATTGTTGTAGGTGGAGTTATCAAATATTTGTGAGAACTAGAATGGGGAAATACATTACCATCCTAGTAAATTATTTAGACCCCATTGTTTCCCTCAAGCATAAACTCTGAGCCAAAGTAGGGATCTCAATTCCCTATGAAATCCGAGTGCCTTCTGTATGTGGGTAAGTAGTTGGAGGACCTAATCACACTACCAGATTATAACATTTATAAGGTTTTTACCATTTGTTTGGCCTTGCATTTATGTGGTGGGGTGGTTGGTTTTGGGTTATCATTTTCTTCTAAGGAAGACGCTTACAAGGATGTAGCTCAATACAAGGAATATTCTTCAATAGCACAAGTCCATGTTATGTCAAGATCATATAGGTGAGTGTACAAAGTTGGTGGATGCTAAAGTTGCAATCGGGTGAGCAGGAACGTGCACCCGCAAGAATGTGTGCATGTTTCAAGGAACGTGCATGTGTTCCTGATGTGACAGGCTCGAAAAACCCCGAACCTCCACTTAGCAAGCCACATAGGAACACTTCCAGGAACGTTTGTGAATTCTCAAGAATTCATGTGTGTTCCTAAGAAACACCTGTTTAGGAATGTGCACATGTTCCTAAAAAAAATTGAAATTAAAATAATGCACGTGTGCTTTAGGAATGTGCACGCATTCCTAAAGAATGTGCACACATTATTAGAAACAAGAATGTTTGTGCATTCATGTTAACATAAATAATCTCTCTCTCTCTCTCTCTCTCTCTCTCTCTCTCTCTCTCTAACCACTCTCTCCCTTTCTCTCTACCCGCTCTTCCCCTCTCTTCTTGTCTACATATTCCACACTCTCTCTCTCCCCCATTGTTCCCCCCTTCTCTCTCTCCCTATCTTTCTCTACCCCACTAACTCTCTATGTCTTCTCTCCACCTTATTCCCTGTCCCATCATTCTCTCTCTCTCTCTCTCTCTACCCCTCTCTCCTGCATTCCCTATCCCCTTATATAACTCTCTCTCCCCCTCTGTCTATATATATATATATATTGAGAGAGAGAGAGAGAGAGAGAGAGAGAGAGAAGGAAAGAGCGAGATATGGAGACAAGGAGAGAGATGGAGGTAAATAAAGGTAAAGAGAGAGGGGGGAGAGTGGAGGAGAGACAGGGAGAGAGTGATAGAGAGAGAGAGGGAGAGAATGAGAGA
>SNQJ01S0248180.1:11878-24892 GCA_010110895.2 Picea sitchensis
ACAAGATGATGCGCTTCAACTGATTGTAGTAGGCGTGGAATACAACATTGGATTTCCATTGTTTTCTCATATCATTTGAGTACCATAAGGTACTGAACTTCGTGGCTAAGGGCTCAAAGGGGTCAAGGTCTAGGAAGGTTTCATCTTCCGGTAGCTCCCATGCAACGAAAGCTATAATTATTAAGAGCCAGTTAAAATGGAATTCATGCCCCTGATCCTGGGCTTCTCTATAGTCGATATCTAGTTGATTCACCAGGTACTTCACCCAGTTCATCTGTAGTCGCTCTGCGTACTTTCGTGTGAGGTCAACTACAAAGCTAGATACTTGCGTGGGTCGATTCTTGCAAACGATATTCCCTGTGATTAGCTGACATGTAAGGTGCATTTCACCGATATGAATAGAGGCTACCTTGTAGCCTCACGCTCCTTTCTCAACATTGCCATAAGCTTCTTTGATCTTCTGAGAAAGAGCGTGGTCCGTGGTCTTTCCAGGATAGTAATCATGGGGATTAGGGCCCTGCATGATAAGACCTATGATCCTATTGATGAGAATTGGATCAGCTGTGATGTGGTGGTTTAAACATAGGTATCCTCCATGGTAGATCGCCAGGAGTAGCTTAACATAGGCATTGACTTCTTGGTGGCGTCTGAAATGTGGGATCTTCATGAAATTCGACAGAGTGGACTGCGCGAGGTTCATAGTCCATTGCTGAGGGATGAGATTTGAGTTCTTGCCCTTGGTTTTGGTTAGGTACCTGTGCGGGTCAAGCATGTTGTAGACTTTACGATCTCCTAGGTTGAAGTCATTGAACTTCAATGCTGTAATCTTGTCTTGATCTATGAGGACTGCACATATCCCTTTCGGTAGGTATGTGGTGACTAGAGTGTACTTGAATTTTCTAGGCACACTGTCTCTATTGATCGCACCACTCAGAGGTGGTATGTAAGCAGGTAGGATGGATGGAACCAACCTCGCATTGGCCATATCATATTTATGTTTGGTTCTGTGTTCTACGTCGGCTTGGGATGTTCCTGCTCGAGCAGTCAACGGGGAGGCTTGCACTCCTCTCATCAATGATGCCTGTAAACCTATAGACAACCCTCGTTTTGACATGACTCTTTCGGTTTTGAGGCTAGAGAGTACCTCTCTCGCAGATTCTTCAGACATACGCGCTTGGAAAGAAAAATTAGTCGAGGTTCACAATGATCTTAGATACTATACTAGGATGACCAACTAGATCACAATGACCATTGTATACAACTACTATTTTGTGGCCTTTTAATTCTCAGTTGGAAAAAGTGTTCTTCCTGCATGGCGGGATGAACTAAGTAAGAAATTCGGCAATGGTCTACTTGCAATGGGCATGAAGCTTCCATTAATGTTGATATGTCTATTATGGTGCGATCCAATGGTTTAGTGATGATCCTTTAATGCTTTTCTATCCATTCAGGGCGGAATTCGAATGGGTATATCGGTTCAATGGATATATCACTTCATCACAGCGAAGTGCCATAGGTTGGTGTTCTAATATCTTGTTGAAGCTCCCATTTTGCAAGTTTTCTTTCTGCGATGTTCTATCTGGAATCTTCTACAACTTTTCAATCTTTGTCCTCTTCTTACTTAACTTTCTAGCTTTCTTTCCAGTGAACTTTGTCTCAGTAGTTCTTTTCCCATCTTGGTTCCTATTTTCCTTGGATATAGTTACTTCACACTGCTAAGGTTCTTTCTTAGGGTTCAAGTATAACATCTCTTCTTTATCTAAGATAGAAACTTTAGTCTTCTATGAATCCTCTGGTGTTTTGATAACGTTGACATCTGGGTTCCTAGTGTGATATGGATTCGATCTGTTCTCCTGTTCTTCAATCAACTACGCGATCCTTCTATTCATGAAGTCTTTTAACTATTATCTCTGTTGTTCTAAAAAATTTTATTCTTCCTTCTTTCTGGCTTGATCCCTTTCAATCCAATGATTTCCAAGTAACATAGTAAACGGGGCGCTATCCTCAATAAATTTGATAATCCCAAAATCTTCTTCTGTTGAAGTTCCATTAGCATTCATAGATAATTGATTGAGCCTTCCACATAGGTTCACTAGTTTCTCTCTAAGCAACCATATTCCACTCAGTGAAGGGGTCATAATAGGCCTCCCTATAGCTTCCCAAGTTCTTCCTGTCATAACATTCACCTGTGTTTCCTCATCCAGAACACAGTCAATGTTGAAGTCTCCTATTCTTACCTCGATACATTCTTTCTTGTTAAAGAACTTTGATAATCGAACATGTCGGTGATCATTCAAGGTGTCTTGTATCTGTAGTAACATCTTGTCTAATTCTCTCTGGGGTTTTGTTATTTCTGGATCTGCCTTAGGGTTTTCTTCTTTCAGATTCATGCCTTCAATTTTAGCAATCATTCTAGGGAAATCTAATACTTCGTGGTACAAAGCTTTGCAATAGAGACAACTAGGTCTTCCACCAGAGCATTCCTTAGCAAGATGTCTCGGTCTTCTACATCTGTAACAGAGGGTTAATCCTCTCTTTCTTTTAAATGATCCCCAACCTCTTCTGTATTGCGCACTAGGGTTATGGTATCTATCTTGAAAAAATTTATTTTGAGGATTTTGCATCTGCTTGTTAGTCCAGACATTCTTTCTATGCATAGGTATAGCATATCTATCAAATCTATTAATATCAAACTTTCTTTCATCTATCAGAGCCCTAGTTTTCAAGCTAGGACATAATCTATAAAACATACCTAGATCCATACTCTAGAAACAAAAAAATTCACTTATTTTACTTTTGCAAAGCACAAATCTTCTAGATCTAAAAACTTTTGACTATTCTTACCTCTATCATAGCACAAAGCTTACAGATGTTACCTCTTTTCTGCAGATATGGCCTTTTTTCCTTAGAAACTTCTACTTTCACCTTTCTTAGAGCACAAAGCATTCAGATCTTGCTTCTTTTCTTCAGATTTGGCCTTCTCTTTTTAGCACAAAGCTTCACGGGTCGAATGAAAATCTGTGCACAAGGGAAATAGATCTACGCACAGAGATTTCACAGTTTCTAGATCGAATCTTTGCACATAGCTTTTCTTTCTCAGTTCCCAGCAATCATAGTTCTGGTCCCAGCAACTGAACCATTTTTTGGCACAGGGGCGGACTCGAGGTTCAACGCTTACAATAGCGCACCAAAAAAACCCTAACTACTGGCCCTTTCGGAAACACATGCGAAGTAGATGAAGTCTCACCCTGAGTGTTGACGGGCGAAAATTACCATCCGTCAATTGAAAGAACAAGTCCAGTCTGGGGTTGTCTAAGTAACCCAAGCCGTTTGGTATAACTCATTTTGATGGGTTTAATGGCTCCATTAGCCAATCTACAAATCCTAAAAGAAACAAAATAAAAGAAAGATCCTACTCCACATAGGACAAGAGATCTGTGCGCACCTTGCCAGATCCTCCTTCCCCGAGTATATCTAGCACAGAGCCTCCTAATAATCTGTGCACTTAGCACTTACAATACTTGCACTCAGCTTTGCAAGTTTATCACATAGATAAACTCTTAGCGCTAAGCCACTACTAACTTCACTTTTTTTAGCCTCTTCTTATATAGCCTAGACTTCTACTTATACATTTACAAAAGTGGGCCTAAGCATGGGTAAACCCACGGGACGACATCCCAATCCCATTACATTATCCCCAAAACCCAAAAGGGACCCAAAGTGGGCCAAGATCCCATGATCTCTGCTTCGTCTTGTATGCTTCCTTCGATAGGTCGTCGAAGTCCCAAAAATGGTCAAATATGACCAAGTATCTCCCAAAACTTGGTCAAGGGCCAACATAGATTCCCTTGTAAAATGGTTGAGAAAGAAACAAGGTTCCATTTCCTTATTGACTACAGAAGCTGAGTACATTGCAGCTGCCACTTGCTATACCCAAGTATTATGGATGATTCATACACTTGCAGACTTGGAGGTAAATTATACTACACTAATCCCAATCCATTGTGATAATACCAGTGCAATTAGTGTTTCAAATAATCCTTTCTTTCACTCCAAGATGAAGCATATACCCATCAAGTATCACTTCTTGAGGGAACATGTAACCAAATCTATGGTTTCTTTGCATTATATTCGATCTAAAGATCAGATTGTTGATATCTTCACAAAATCGCTTGCACAAGCTCAGTTTGATTATCTACGCTAGAAGTTGGGTGTGACCCCACTATCAACCTAAGAGAGTCCATCCTGTCAGGGGGAGTATGTGTTGGTTGAATATCTGATACCTCTGAAATATACTGCAATAGCTAATGGGGAGCCTATTTTCTTTGACATTGATGTCAAAGGGGGAGAAAAGGTGTGAATGCTACAATTGGAGGTCTAAGCAGAATAGTGCAGTCGTTCAGGGTTGCCATCAATGTCAAAGGGGGAGATTGTTGGGATGTTTACAGACAGAGTGTGCTTTTCATTGATGGAAAGAACAACAATGATGTTGGTGAGTGTGCATGTCAAGAAAAACAACAAATAAAAAAAAGAGAAAGATCGAAATGTTCAAGAGGATGGGTGAGAGTGGTTGTTGGATCACCAATCCTGAATACCCGATGGTCATCAGATCAGAGTCCAAACAGGAGTGCACAGAGGAGGAGATTAGACATCAGTCATTAGATCGGAGCGCGAAGGACTAGAAACCATTGGATCTAGTATAACTGCGAAGAGGATAATGGCCAAGATCCATCCTTGAACTTGCAATATGTGAAGTCACGAAATGATCTGGGTCGTTGGATCCAGAGGACATGTGGTGAGAGATTAGAATTTCGCTGACTCGCGAGTTGGAGAAGTCAATGGTGAGAGTTGTAGGAACTCGCGATATGTGAATTCGCAAAATGATCCAGGTCATTGGATCACCGAGAGATCTTGATCGTTGATATGATATGAATCATTTCAAAGTTTTGTGAGTTGGGAGTGTCGAGGCAACTCATAGCTAGAGTTCATGATATGCAAAATCGCAAAGCACCCATATTGCTTGGCCCCTAGTCACAGATGGTGGTCACATTGATGAAGGTTAAGGGAGGAGCTAGCACGTCTCTAGGATTTACAATGGAGATCACCAAAATTGTGAAATGCCTTTTCAAATAGGGTTGTGGTCACAACCAGTGGTCACGTCAGTGGAAGAGAATGAAGGAGCTAGTGTTGCTAGTCTCCACCTCAGAGTTTTTTGAGTTGGTAAAATCGAGGTAACTCACAGTCGATCACCCGAAATGAGAAATAACAAAATGATTGTTGTTTAGGCATATGGTCACTGTTGATGGTCATGTGAAAGGAAGGGGATTATATAGAAAATCTAGCGCCCACTGTGTAGTTTTATCAGAAAGGGAAAAGGTGCCAAAGGAATGAGTGGGCAGAGGTTCTCTATGTAACTTCCAGAAATAGAGTGATTGTATCTGTTAGAGAATTCAACGAGCTTGATTGTGATTGCCAAAGGAGCTGAAGAGTCTCGAGTTAACTTCCAGTGAAGTGAAGATTCATCATTTAGACAATTGACATATGGAAATGCATCGAAGAATCTAACTACCAAAGAAGCTGAAGAATCTCAGGATAATGACCACTAATGAAGAACAAACTCAGGATGATCACCAGAGAGGACGAAGAGTTGAGTGTATACCCTGACAGAGGACTTGGCATAATAAATATGCACAGAATAGAGAAGATATGGTTGTTTATGTTAAGAGTTATTCATGCAGGTAAAATCATGTTGTGTGCAAGAGTTGAAACACACAGAAGAGACATAGCGCATTGAATGGAATTAATACACAGAGCATAAACTGTAGAATAAAGAGATATAAAATAAATGCTTATTTAAGAGAGGAAGAGAAAGATGAGGCGCGCATTCAGAGATAGAGAAGAAGAACAAAAATATCAAGGAGATGCAAGCAGGAAGACACTGATGCAGGCAAAGCAACACAGTGTAGCAGAACAATGATGTGACTGGTAAGCCATTAATAAATCTTGTATCATTGTTGGTATCACATATAATTGTAAGGGGGTGTTTTCCTTAAGGATTTGTCCCTTGGGCGAAGAAGATGCGAGAAAAGGGGTTTAAAAACCCACATATGCATTTTTATCCAAATTCATGGTGTATGAAGATGGGGGACAGGCAGAAACCGTTAGCGCGCAAAGTAGGCCAAGGCAATTAAAGTGGCAATTTTTCGCCTTGCATAGGGTTAGTGTGGCGCTACTTCTAAATACAGTTGGAAGGAGTCCAAATTTAGTGGGTGGATAAAAGTTTGTTGGAGGCACCAAAAGTAGCCTGTGCACCCAGATATCACCTCTCCCCTAGATCGACGAACGTTGATCATATCGGGGCCTCAACATGCATCGACGTTAAAATTTCTAGTGCAAGTTGGGTTTGAAATGATGGTTTTGTGGAGAAGTGATGTGTCAGTCGGAGACACATATCGGGCCTAAAAGTGGTGAAGATTCAAACCCCTTTTTGCAGTCCCGATATGCATGTGCATATAACGCCCTATCCTGGTTCGACAAGTGGCTACTCCAAAAATTTCCCGCTGACACCTATCCCCTTCTCATCTCCCTCCACCTGTGCCACCTCACTCCACATCACCTCCATCCCATTACACCTCAAATCCTTCTTGTGTTTCCCCCATGATATCCCTAGTCTCCTCTTCCCATCCATGGTTTTCCACCTGGCCATCTCCCATCTACTATTCCATGTCGAGTGTGCCAATCACTTCGTCAGTAGCCATGCTTGCTGTCAGACCTCCTAACAAGCATCTGACTTGGATCCAGATGGAACAATGCAGAGGCTTCCAAATTCCACAGATGCAATGCCGACTCGGGCCTTCTCGATCTCGATGGAGCAGTTATTGAGGCTAGTTTATGGTGGCTGAACATCATTTCCACCATAAATGGAAAGCTCGAGAAAGGACTGTCAACAAGTCGTCTCACCTGTAGGACCATCTTGAACCACGATTGTGTCTAATAGAACTCGCTTCTAACATGTAACTACGTGCACAGTCTGCCAGGAAGCATGTAGACGTAATTATTTCAATGCTGAGACTCGAGCACTCTTATGTAGTTTTTTCTCTAAGTATATAGGAGTGTTCCTCATTTTTTGTTAGGGTTGATGGTTGAACTAAGCTCCCGCATTGTAAAGTTTTAATGAAGCCTTTGGTTCTCTGGTTATGTATCTTTATTTGAGACTTCTTGTTTAATGAAAGTCATTTTCCTTCCATATCTCTGTAACAGTTGTGTTAAGACACTCAGGCATGGATGATCCAGTCTAGGGTAGTTATGTTCTTGTGATGTAGGTTTGATCACAGTGGCATCACGACCATTTTCAATCAGTTTCCTGTGTTGTCTTTTCCCTCTTACACTGAAGAGATCGGGCATGGATGATCTGGTTGATTTGTTGTAGTTGCATTGTGATGTATGTTTGATAATTGTGTTTCTATGACTATGTTTCTTAAATATACTTCAGTTTCTGAACCTTCGAATCCAAGAGGATCTTGTTTTCTGAGTTTTTCCCCTATAGGTTGTTGGAATATCGGATGTCCATAGAATACCTATTCATTTTTCTCAAGTTCTTCCCCCTACTCACCCTTACTATAACTTACTTACTAAAGTTAGATTGAGACCTCACTTGCCTATGCGTTCCAGCCTAGTTTTCTGAGTTAAAGCGATATAATCTTGATTATGTGTCCATTAGACCCCCTTTAAATTTATTCATTGTGACATACAAACTAATGGGTACCAATATTGCCTCTGCTGCAATCCAGAGATGACTTCTGGTGCTAATGTTTTTGGTGTCGTTGCCGAGGACAAAATTGAAAACCTTTCTCTGGGTTGAACGATAATGAGCTTCTAATTCTAAGGGTGCATCAAATATCAGAACCATTGAAGATTGCGCTTGCACCTGGAAACTCCACTAAGGTGAATCCACTGTCTCAACTCCATTTTTTTAGTGTGGCTTCCTCTGGCTACAACTATAGCCCCTGGGAGAACACAACGATCAGATTTAGTGTTTGATGGTGAAAAAAAACCAGACACACTCATTCTGCATATCATTCACCTGGAGACTCCATGGTTAAAGGATTGATTGGCGACTCCACTAGTCTAAAATGGAAAAAAATTTGGCTTGAAGGTTTGCTCCTTTTAATTTCTCCTTTGTTCCTAGTTTTCCTAATGTTCTTCCTACTCCAGATGAGTGGGTTGATTATTTTCCCATATTTAAAGAGCATAAAGAGGACAACCCTCCTCAACATCTCCATGCATTTAATGAACCCATTCATCAATGGTAGATACATCATGAGGATGTTTTAATGAAAATTTTCATGTTCTCATTGGACGGGGATGCCTGTGAGTGGTATCAATCCTTGCCCCCTACTAGCATCTCTTCACTGGAACAATTTCATGCATCCTTTAATAAGCATTGTCAAAGGTATTATTCCTCCGAGTTAATTTGTCATAATTATTGTGAGGGATGTGAAGGCCATGATCAATATATGGTTGTGTCTAATGAAGGCTATGAGGATGCAGACCATGAGGAATATGAAGATGTTTTGGGAGAAGTAATGGAGCTGGTAAAATATCTCTCTGCCAAACTAGAAAGGTTGGAATCTGAATAAAGCGCAGAGGATTTTCCAGTCCTTGAGGAGGATGTTCTTGGAAGCTCTACTGAGGATGATAGTGAATATTTCATAGCTATAGAGGCCTTGCATTCTTCTCCTGAGGTGTCTATTGTCCCTATCTTTGATTATTATTCGGATGAAGAGTAGCAGCCCTACATCACAGTCTTTTGAACAAAGGGGCAATCAACTTGTATATGACAACTATGAATCAAGTTCTAAGCTGGATATGCATGATTTACATGAACATACAACAAGTTCATGTCCTCTATTCATTAACGAAAATTATTATGAGGAAATCAGCCATCCTGGGCCTACAGAAGACGCTGAGCATTAGATCGAAAAGAAAATCCTTCCCATGGGTCATGTTTATGATGATTATGAATCTGACCCTTGGGAGAGCTAAGAAGAAGAACCAGAAGAACCAGAGGAGTAACAGAAGGGGTCGTTTATCTTTTATCCAGAGCCTGTCAATGAGAAACCATCATTCGAGAGTAGTAAGCCTGCATCAACCTCTCACCCACCTGTGCTTTCCAGAGACATCCAACAATTTGTGAGCAGTTGTGTAGCAGAGAAGGCTACATGTTACCAACTTTCTAGAGTTTTTCGCTTGGCCTACGAGCTTGTGAAGGAATACATGGACTTGTATTTCCTTCATGTTTTGAAGCTGCCCATCTTTATCTTAACCTCAACATTAGGAGGAAAGATGAAGGATGTGACTGCTTTGTTGTCATGGTTGCATTATTTTTTATCAATCATGGACAGAGTGAAGGATCTTCCATTTAGAAATTTACTTGAACGGATATGGTGGAAATTTTCTTTTACCTAGCACTATGTAGAGGTAAATTAGTTTAGGACTATATATAAATACATTCCTTGGAGCATGTGTGTTTATTTTTGTTTTTACTTATCAACTTTTATTCCTCAGTAGGGTGTTTTGAGCTTGACTCCATAGCCCAACATAAGGCAACTGAAACTACAAAAGGAGATCTTAGAGCCTTGCAGGGGGGACTCTATCCCCCATGGAGCTTAATGTTATCACACATAATTGTAAGGGGGTGTTTTCCCTAAGGATTTGGCCCTTGGTTGGAGAAAATGCGAGAAAAGGGGTTTAAAAAACCACCATATACATTTTTATCCAAAGTCGGGGTGTATGAAGGCGAGGGACGGGCGACAATCGTCAGAGCACAAAGCAGGCCAAGGAAATTACAGTGGTGATTTTTCCCCTTGCATAGGGTAAGTGTGGTGCTACCTCTAAAAATAGTTGGAAGGACTCCAAAGTTAGCAGGTGGATAAAAGTTTGGTGGAGGCAACAAAAGTAGTCGGCATGCCGAGGTCTCACCTCTCCCCCAGATCGACAGTCGTTGATCATATCGGGGCCTCAACATGTGCGGACGTTAAAATTTGTAGGACGGGATGGGTTTGAAACCATGGTTTTGTGGAGAAGCGATGTGTCAGTCGGAGACGCATATCAGGCCCAAAAGAGGTGAAGAGTCAAACCACTTTTCACAACCCCGATATGCGCATGCGCTTATAATGCCCTATCCTAGGTCGACAAGTGGCTACTCCACAACTGTCCTGCCGACACCTATCCCCTTCTCATCTCCTACCACCTATGACACCTCGCTCCACATCACCTCCATCCCATTACACCTCATCTCCCTCTTGTGTGGCCCCCATGCTATCCTCAGTCTCCTCTTCCTATCCATGACTGTCCACCTGGCCATCTTGTGTTTGCTATATCATGCCAAGCATGCCAATCACTTCATCAACAGCCATGTCCGCTGTCATACCTCCTCACAAGCATCTGACTTAGATGTAGATGGTAGAATGAAGAGGCCGCCAAATTCCATAGGTGTAGTGCTAACTCGGGCCTTCTCGATCCTGATGAAGCATTTATTGAGGTTATTTTGTAGTGGTTGAACATCGTTTCCACCATAAATAGAAAGCCCGAGAAAGGACTGTCATCAAGTCGACTCAACTGCAAAACTGTCCTGAAACATGATTGCGTCTGACAGAGCTCGCTTCTGATAGGAAACTGCATGCATAGTCTGCCAGGAAGAATGCATATGTAATGCATTCAATGCAGATACTAGAGCACACTTTTGTGTTTTTTTCTCTGAGTATATAGGAGTCTTCCTCATTTTTTTTTAGGTTTGATGGTTGAGCTAAGCTCTCGCATTGTAAAGTTTTAATGAAGCCTCTGGTTCTCTGGTTGTGTATCTGTATTTGAGACTTCTTTTTTAATGAAATTCATTTTCCTTCCATATTTATGTAACAGATATGTTAAGACACTCGGGCATGGATGATCCAATCGAGGGTAGTTATGTTCTTGTGATGTAGGTTTGATCATAGTGGCATCACAACCAGTTTTAATCAGTTTCCTATGTTGTCTTTTCCCTCTTACATTGAAGAGATTGGGCATGGATGATCTAGTCGAGTTGTTGTAGTTGCATTGTGATGTATGTTTGATCATTGTGTTGTTATGACTGTGTTTCTTAAATATACTTCAGTGTCTGAAACTTCGAATCCAAGAGGATCTTTTTTTTTTAGTTTTTCCCCTATAAGATGATGGAAGACCATATGTCCATAACAAACCTCTTCATTTTCCTCAAGTTATTCCCCCTACTCACCCTTACTACAACTTACTAACTAAAGTTATATTGATATCTCACTTGCATGTGCATTCCAACCCAGTTTGCTAAGTTAAAGCAATATAATCCTGAGTCTGCGTCCATTAGACCCCCTTTAAATTTATTCATTGTGACATACAAACTGATGCATACTGGGTGGTAGCCTCAAAGGGATTTGGTGCTCCTAAGAATGATGATGAATAGATTTAAAGGGGGTCTAATGGATGCAGACAAAGGTGGTAGCCTCAAAGGGATTTGGTGCTCCTAAGAATGATAATGTACAAAAAATAAAGACTACTTATCATATCAAGAAGAAGAGGTTTTTCCGTTTATGGGTTTCCTTAGGAAATATCCATCTTTGTATATTTCATGTGTGTGATTGATGTTGAATATTATATTGCTTACTTCGATGCATTATTGTGATCATCATTGAGTGTTTTTTAAAGAGTTTAAAATGGGCATAATTTTTTAAGCACAGTAACAATTGATTCACCCCCCCCTCTCAGTTGTCCAACAATCACTACCTCAATGTGTCCCCATGGCTCCAGGTGAAGTGGCCCTCATCGGAAAACATTCCTTATGAATTATAATTCAATTTTGTTATCAAAATTTCACCTAGAGATTCAATGCCATTGTAAAAAATGGAATTGGTTTAGTTATCGACCCTAGTTTCTTATTAATATACAACTCATGTCGATTTAATTTCATAAATTGATCCTCAAAGTTTCTCATTTTATTATCATTGTAGTATTCACCTCTCAACTTAGTATAGCCTAACATGTATCTTGTGATCTTAACTTTTCACAATAAAATATTGGTAGTGTTAAAAAAAATTGGAAAGTGAAAAAACCCCAGGGCAATTTCATCTAATTATGTTGTGGGATTTAATGTATCTTTGATTGAATTATCTCTTTGCATGTAGGTTAGACAAAGAAAAATAAAGAGTTTAATATACATGCCTTGATTTAATTTCTTTCTGATTAATTTGTACATGATTTAATTTATGCTTGACCTTTTATGCCTCACATAGTTACATTAATGAATGTCCATTGAATAGTTTTTCCTACAACATGGACCTAAGGTAGAATTAACTTGAGAAGATACTCCTCCTAGTAATCCTAGCAACATGGGATTTTGGGATTTTGTGTCTACCATGTGAACCTTGGGATCCTTAAGTAATTGTTATAGCCTTAATTTCTACCCTACATTGTCAAAAAGGACATAGAAAAAGAATTAATTCAATACATATCACTCAACTCAAGGTTTATATAATTTTTTAAGCGTGTGACTCGTCACATATGATATGACTAGAAACATGTTGCTTGACACTAGTTCATAACAAGTGATACCCTTAGAAACCTTCTAAATTTGTGGAGTTTCAAAGAGATGAGCGAGGGATGATTTGGTTCTTCATGGAATGATCCTTGGAAATCACAACATTCAAGTCTCCATTCATTTATAGTTGATCTAGAATATTTTCCAAGCCTCTTCCAAAAGTATACATAAAATAGGAAAATATTGGGCATGAGGAGGAATAATAATTTACAGATATATGCTGCCAAAATTCATATGTTCTTCTCCAACTACATCAATTTCAATCATGTTGCCTAGATTGGTTGAGAAGCTTAGGAGGAGTAAGGAGGAAGGGGAAAGGGGAAAGGAGCAGTGCATCTACACCTTGAGGCAATCACATTGATTTGTTTATCTCATTTAAATTAATAGATCATTGGTTTTCCCCCATG